>VDFB02270651.1:549659838-549796591 GCA_007258455.2 Sequoia sempervirens
GCTCCAATCAACCCTAGGGTGGGATTTATCAAACAACTTTTAATATGCAAGATCTATGATTATTGAATCCTCAACTACATTTTCAAGAATTTGAAATGATAGACCAAAAGCCTGTATCTGTTTTAGCATTAGCCTCATATAATCTCTTCTCAAAACTTCCTTCTCATCAACACAATCTTCCCAAAAAACTTTGATAGATGGCTGATGTCGATATAAGCTCCCTCCATAGAGATTATGCTTCACAAAACCCCTACTGTCAAAATTAGCTCCCATAGATAGATTCTAGAGGTTATATTCCTTAGGAATTCCTTCAACTCCCCTGGCCATTTGGTTTGTTTTGTACACAAAAGAAGGGATCTCCAATGGGAATTTATACCCTCGTTTACCCATGTTTGTATACTTAATATTAACCATGACCATTTGTCGACAAACTTCCACAAATATCAGTAAATCTTCAAGATATCGAGGTAATTTAAATGGGGCTTTCTCAAAACACCCTATTCTCAGATAGGAAAACTTATCAAATTGGATATAAAAACTACCAAATTTTGATACAAGAGAAATCAATTTAGGGGAAAGGCGCATTTCTAGATTTCCATCTAGCTTCCTCATGACCTCCATTAAAAATGTATCATTAACACAACAAAAATCACCCATTCCAAATTGTTTAGTGAACTAAGGAAAGTATGTATACATAGGCATATTAGAAGCTGGGGTTCCTTGTGGCTCCAACCCAGGCCAAAAGGACCTCTGCAACCTGCAATGTATGCTAGGAAAGAACAAATACAAAGAGTAGTTGTCTTATGGAAATTAATTAATTGCTCATTCAAATGAAAGCAAATAACTTCACCCTAGTCAATGAAAATGTTCTCATCACAGACTATCAAGATAAAGTGGAACATACAATCCTCAAATAACTCAACCTATGGATTCCCAACAATGTGGTGCAATAAATAAATAGCATTTGTAATTTCTCCCTTAAAATGCAATCTTTGGATTTAACTCGGCAGTTGTGACCTACCTTTCTTTTCAAACTTCAACTAGGTTTTGGCCATGGAGTTCTTACACCAGTCCTTATTCACTTTGAAAAATTCACCTGCCACTGCGACATACATGTCTTCTACAGGTTCCCTTTTTGGAATCCCCAACGCATGGGAAATAACTTCAGGAGAAATTTCTACAATTATAGTTTCATCCACAGCTTTAATTTCCCTTGTCTGTGGAATGTACCTTCTCACACATGTACTTATCAGGTCCACACTCAACACAACTTCTAAAAACCCTCCAACCTAAGCTATCCTACTTTCTAAGTTTTATATCTAGCTTAGACTTGTTTTCCCTCTCTAGGCGTGCCCAAAATTTGTCTAACTTACAAGGTTTGAGCGTCATATCCCTTACGATGACCCAATGTTCACTCTGCATGAGAACAAATTCATGGAGAACAAATGTTTGCACATGAGATTCTAAGAAATTTTGGCCTTGGGAAAGAATGAGAATGTAGGTTAAAAGTATGAGTAAAAAGAATGTTTGCACTTGAGAAGTACTAGCCTTGGCAAAGAACGAGAATGCAAGCTAAATGTCTAAGTACAACTTCTCCACCCACTTATGCCATTATTTTTGATAGGATGTGCTTTAAATGTGGCATTCAATTTCATACCTTGAAAAGATAGCCTTTAAACCTGCACACTTTTAGAAATTCCTAAAAAGACAGCTCAAGTTTATTCTATACATAAAATTCAATGAGATGTCAGATGATGATGCCTTTGAAAGGAAAGATAAGTCCATCATGTTGTGTGGTCACATAAACTTGGAACCTCAAAGCCAAAGTCTAAAGTTTCAATGTTTTCAAAACCTTTGACCCATCGACTAAATACACACACCATAACTCAAAGGTTACATATGCATAAACTTAAGTTACTCAACAAAGTTAACCAAGTTGGGGAATTGAGTAGTTATGACAATTTAGAACTCCACGACAATGTGACATGTCACATGGTTATTGTGAATAAATATTAAGCAAGCTCCCTTTGGGTATATATTTTTTGGGTTAAGTATCGACCCATGCATTGCAATTGAGCCACTTGACCTTTTTTGTCAAAATCCACCACACCCTCCACGTGTCTACTCTACGCTCCCTGAAAGTTTTCCTTCCTTTGCATTTAAAAGAGACCCCACTATGCTGTCACATATCATCACTATGTATGATTGATGACTACTTCCCTTCACTTTTAAGTAGAGCTATGCCCGCATGCCACGTGCCACCTTAGCACAATTTTTTTATGGCAAAAGATAAAGACTCACATAGGCTATGCTATACTACCATGTGTTTCTTCGGTGGGTTTTGTATTTGGGTGATGGATGAAGCAAACCAAACATCGTGACTGGCCACTATGTGTCATAATTGCTTTCTCTTTACAGGGTGATGATACTTGCCTACTTGACCTTGTTGGGACCACTGCCATCATTTGTAGGGGATGCACCTAAGTTTGGAACGACCAGTTGCTTGTTTTTGAATCTTTTTCTATTGCAACGACCTGGAGGAATACTCAATTATGCATCATTGCCAGGGATCCTAAAATATTTTATGTTATTGCTTGCCAAGGCGGTGACAGTTTCAACTATACATACTTCTCTCTATTTTGAGGAAAGGATCAGGATTTTTCAAAAGAAAACTGATTTTAGAAAAGACACCAAGCCTTTATTATTAGTTTTTCATTATTGCAAAGACTCTCAGACTATGCCAATTGTTTGACCTTTTTGTTCTTTTATGCTATTTGATTAACTTTAGACTATGCTACTATTGTCTAGATATTTCATTTGAGAACTTCTATAAATTGAATGCAAGTTTGCTGGTATAGATCATGTCTTATGACTCTTCTTGGCTATAGGAATGTATGCAATGTTATTTTATGTCAATGAATGGATTATCTATACTTTAATCTTTAGTTTTTTCCTTTCTGGGACATTACAAATACCAATTGGGCCCTTAGATCGCCTTAGATTAGACTTTATTTTTATATATCCGCTTTTGTTTCCCTTTCCAAAACCCCATTATAGAAGAAGTCGACTTCTTTAAAAATTTGGAGGTCACTCAGTTTAGTGCAAAAGGTCCCCCATAAACTGAGTTTCCCATAAGACACTATTACCTTGTCAATTTTTGGCATCAATAGTTATAAAACTCGGAGGCCTAGTGACTAAGCTTGCTTTGCTCCCTTATTTTGAGTCTACAACCATACATCAAATGTTCATCGAACGTTGAGTAATTTATGATATAAATAATAAACATGTGTTTTAAAGTTTTTTTTATTTTTAACCATTACAATGTCACATTAATAGCACAACCATTAATAGCATAGTAACACTTAACGTTGCAAAGGACTTAATAAAAGGAATTACAATGTCAAATTAATAACACAACCATTTACTTTATTACAACTTAATTACAATGTCACATTATTACATAGTACAAATACAAATGTAAGCGCAAGTGCCAAACTTCTGTTGGATCTCTGGTGAAAATATAAAAGTAATACACATGTATTGCTTTATGTTTTACTTTTAAATCTGCATGCAATTATTTTCTTTTGCTCAGTAAAACACTACTATGGGCAACACCCTGTATTAATTATCAAAAAAGGATTACATGGGTTTCTATTTTTCAAAAAACTACCCTGAAGGCCTTTTCTATCAAGTGACCTTCCCTGATCAGCTAGCCCACCTAGATTTTCATGCATTACATAATTCATTACAAAATTGACCTAAATTTTAGTACAGGCACTCCAAGACTTGGGACTAACTCAATTACCCTATTACTGTTACTATTGCTATTCAACAACAAAAAGCTGAAATCATACCCAACCATAATTTATCATTCATCATCATCCTCTTCATTATCATCATCCTCTGACTCTATGCGTTTCAAGTGCGCCTTGCAATTTGCAATCACCAGACAGTCTACTCCACATTTCTAGTGCCCTGGGCTTTTGGCATTTTCCTCTGGGTCCCTGGGATCATTCACAAGCCATTATTCCCCATCTCCAAGGTCCCAATCATCATCATCACCCACTACAATTTCCTCTGTCAGACCTTCATCCTCCGCATATCTCATTGCCCACCCACGCAGAAGATTGGTTGTCAATTTTGCTGCCCTGAGGAGAAAGAAAATGCTACGATCCCTTTCAGCCCACAATTTTTCAAATCCTTCTGGGTCGATGGTTCAGACCAAAGGAAACTTTATTACGTCTCTCCCTCTCATTTGCATCATGTAGTAGTTCTGTGGCATGGGGATTTTCCTATTCTCATCCTTATTATCTAGCGTCACATCAATGTCACCCAGCCATGCATGCACAAAGACCATTTGGGTCAATTTTTTTCTTATCTCTTTTGAGACTCCCATATGCAAAAGGACTCTGCTAAGAACATTGTCAAAATCTCTGTATTTTCTCTGGCTCTATGAAAATCCTTCAAAAATTCTGGCCCAACCACCTGCTTGGTTGCCTAGAGAATGAGTGGATGGGTCAAATTCATCAACCCCTATAGTTGCTTATTGGTTATTTCCCCTCTGAAGGCCTACTATTGCTTCTTTGTGTCCAATGCAAGTGGTGTTTCTATTTTACTCCTTGCCCACAACTCGCATTTCTAGAATTTTCTACCACTACTTCAAATTTTGCAAATGCAATGTGATAAATGGCTACTTACTCCACCTTTGCATGCAATTATTTCATAAATAGATAATACTGAATTTCTCAAAGGAAAAAAAAATGATTTGAATAGATTCATAGACACTGAACTTAGAAAATAACTCTTTGATGACAACTTTCTTTTTCATTTGTATTGCTTTATGTTTTACTTTTAAATCTGCATGCAATTATTATGTAAATAGATAATACTTAATTTCTCAAAGGATTTTTTTTTTTGATTTGAATAGATTCATAGACACTGAACTCATAAAAGAACTCTTTACTGTAAATTTATAACCATTTATTTTATTACAACTAAATTACAATATCACATTATTAATATCACTATTACTAACCCTATTTAATAAATTATGGGCCACTAGTGCCACTACTAGCCTGATTCACACAAACCAAAAAACCAACTTAGTCAATTTGTGTATCTTAAGCCTTACATGTATAATTAAAAATTAAAATGTTTAATTTGATTGATGTCTGGCTACATGCAAATTATACCTCAATCTGACAAGCTATGAAAATCACTAGACTCTAGTTAGCACTACCAATGCCACTCAAACAATATGAAATCATTACAATTCTTGTTTCATTAAAGCTATAAGCTATCTAATCAATCGCTTCAGATGTTCAAAACTAAAAGATTGAGAATTTCAATTAAATGAAATGTAATACGTCAAGGGTCGAGGCATTGAAAAGAGAGAAATGAGCATTGATCTCACCATGTGTTCACATCTAACGGTTCTAGTGTTATTCTAGAGGTTTCAATTCATAATTATACTAATTTAGAGATTTACTTCCGGAATGCAACTATAGCCATCCATCAAAAATTGATTAAATGGTCATGGCTATACTGATTTTCCTTTACATCCTTTGTGTAAAACATTCTTCGTAGGCAGACCCTCTTTTAAAACAAACTTTCTACATGTGCATATTTCTGCCACTTAATTTCTTCTATCGCTCATTGCCAAAATCCAACCCATCGGGTTCATTACCATGATGATGATCCTTGATCTCCCCACGTGTTTTCATCTAACGGTTCTAGTGTAATTCCAGATGTTTCAATTTGCAAATCTACTACTTGAGAGATATACTTCTGAAATGCAACTATAGCCATCCGTCAAAAATTCATCAAATGATTATGGTCCATAATGTTGTGTGGTCGCTGAAACTTGGACCCTTAGAACCAAAGTTTGAAGTTTCAAAGTTGTCAAAACTTCCAACCCACCGACTACATAGATGACCAAGAAAGACTTGCAACAAAGGTTAGAAAAAGCACCAAAACCTTGACTTTGGTGAATTAAGATAGGAAAGGTGACAAGGATGGTACATTTATGAAGTGAATATCGCAGGCAAATTTTAGCAAGTGGACATGACTGGAGGATTGATGGGTAATTAAGATCGGTACATGTGGAGTTTGGAAAATTATTACCTCTCGGCCAGGCCTGGAATTTGACAGCCACCCCTACCTATCATATGAATTTTTTTTGACAATTTTATTAATTTAAATGCCTGTCACTTTATGTTTTATGAAAAAATTTAACTGTCAAAAAATATTTATTTTATATTTATTTATATAAAATCTTTTATGTTAAAATATTATTGATTTTATTAATCATACATATTAAATAAATGCTATAAAATAAATGTTGTTGAAATTTTTTAATAGTTTAATCCTTAAATTCATCTATCTAAAAACATAAATTATTTGTAAAAGGAAAATAAAATTTCAACATGCTCACCAATAAAACCAAATGTTGTATTATCTTGAAAAAAATCAAAGTTGAGAATCACTATAAACAAAATGCTAGAAAATAAATGTTGTTGAATAAATCATATATATTAATATAAAGTGAAATTAGAAAGAATTATTCCAATTCTTAACTAATTTATATTTTTATCATAAACATCATTATATACTTTAGATTTATCTTCATCCATCAACTACCAAAAAAGTTGATTAACCAGCATAGTTTCCATTTCCAACATATCAAATTATTCCTAGTCATACCCGCCTGAAATATACCCTTCCAACCATTGTTCGTGCCCCAAGGTGTTTTACAATTACAATGCAAATCCATGCATAACCCCCAAAAAAAAAATCACGGACAAGATTTAGTATAGTAATCTATTTTTTTTAAAAACTTGTACTACTCAGATGCCTTTGATGAATTACACAACTCCAACGACTCTATCTCCATTAACAGCTTCATCTTCTTCCTTGGACATAGACCCTTCTATTCATGCATCTCTGCTCTAGCAATGTCTTTGAGATTCTCTATGACCTCCTCGACCTCCATTAGCTCGACGTTGATTTTAAGTGCTCGCCACCCGTGCTCTGCACCTTCCCACCACAAAGCTTTGGTGTGTCCTTCTGACCACCTGATAAAGAGATGATTTAAACCTACAAGCTTCAGGCCTCCACCATCCATGCCTTCAAACTTAACAAGCCCCACTCCTAGTATCGCCCATTCCAAAATGCCTTCCATATCCTCTAAAAAATATTTGTGAACCAGAGTTTTCTTGAATTTCCTCACTACATCCACCGGCTCTCCTAAGTCCAAACCCCAAGCCATGACGAACAAATAAATATCCATATTGGTCTTGTATCTATGCTTTAATTTTTCAAAGCCATTACCCAAAAAAAATTGAACTGCTTGCGCCACCTGCACATCCTTGAAGAGAAATAAGCCCCATAGCCACTTCACAGACGCTTTGCCAACGAAAGGGTCTAGCTTCCTCCGTGATGTCAAGGTGAAACTGGCCTCCATTGTTTCTCTGGTTCACTACCTTCTAGACAACCACCCACCACCGACCGACTATGTGATATGTGTGTCTTTAATACATCTCAATTTTCCAGCCATCTCCATCAATGTTGATTTCAAAACATACGTCCAGTGCCGGCAAAAAACCTTCATAAATGCTTCACTTTTTACAGAAAATTTTGTGCCTCCTTCGCTTACTAAACAATGTTTAATTTGCCAAAAAAAACTCTTAATCATTTGAAAATAGGTTTAATTCGCCAATGAATTTTATTTTTTAGTTTGAAAAAATGTTTTAATCACCAACAAAATTATTTTTTCTGGTTTGAAAACAGGTTTGATTCACCAACCAAAATATTTTATTGGTTTGAAAATATATTTTAATCTCCAATGGAAAAAATTTAGTGGTTTTAAAAAAATTGCATTTTGCCAGGATTTTCCATAGACTTCTAATGATTACAAAATATTTTCTAATGGACATTATTTTTTTTAAAGAAAAACAAAAAAATTCGCCACTAAAATTAATATTTTTATCAGGAAGTATACAATATTTTCTTTTACACCTTCCCTGAGGGGGGGGTTTCTTAAAGTTTTCCCTAGAGGTATAGCTTTGGTATGGTATGAGAGCCTAATAAGATTCTCTCATTTTCCACTCTTTTTTGTTTTTTTTTTTGTGGTGCCTTATTGAAGTTATTAGAGGTATAGATTTGGTATGCTATGGGAGCCTAATAAGATTCTCTCATTTTCCACCCTTAGGGGATCATCAAGTAGACAACTAGATTTCTACTAGCCCTTGTGAGTGTGCATGTTGTTTGTATAGTGGACAATGAGTTCTTGTGAATATTTTTGGGCAAACAACCGAGGTGTGTTACACATCGTGTTGGACAATTGAGGCTTGACCCACTCTTTTTATTTTTACCCTTTCTTTAAGTCTTTGATATTGTATGATTGAGTATCTTATCATTGTTGCATACATATGTTTTTATTTTCTACTTTAGTATGATTTTGATGCAAGGTCATCCTCTCACTAAAGTAGGGGATAAATGTAGTGACATAAAATGTATCCCTTTGCATTTTCTCACTTGTTTGGGCCCTCCTAGTTAAATTGGACATAATCGTGCCTTAATTTATCGTTGTAAAGTGTACCCCTTTACACTTTGACACTTATTTAGGGCTCTGTTAATTAAGTGAGCTTAATTATTCCTTAGTTGTCCTTTGAATTTATTTTCCAAGCCTATTTAATTACATTTTCTGAAGAGTAACCTAACATTCATTAATGCCTTAACATAACACTTTACATTGAGCAATGTGTGTCCTAGGTTTAGGGACATGGGACCCATTCACCCATGGGAGAATGGGTCCTCCCTTTACCTTAGGATGTAAATTTAAATTATGTTTTTGGTGTAATTTTAATGATTTCAAGTCTATAATTCAATGTTGTCTTGTGATATTTTAATTTCAGGAAATTGAGGATACATACATATAAATATAAGATTATTTCACTATGTTTCACTTAGAATTTTTCAAGATCTAAGAGAGCACTTCAAGAGAAATCAAAGGCATTCAAGAGAATATTTATCAAAGTATTATTGCAGCATTCAAGATCCAATTGTCATATCAATTTTTTCTTGCATCATGCATGGTTTTGGAGCTAACATTGTGATGTAGGTTTCATGATCAAATCAAGCATTCAAAGCACTATTTCAAGCAAGATTCAAAGTTAAATATCCACATCCATTGAAGCCATTTCATGCAAGCTATAGTTTTTCATTCAAGGATATATCTAAGCGTTTGTTGAGTGGTAACATAGCTTTGTTCATTCTTCATTCTCTCTTTCATTCTTTTATTCATTTCAAGGTTTGACCAAGGAAAACCCCCATTCACCAAATTTTTTTTCCGTCTTATCTTATGTTTGTATATTTAGGTGGAAGAAATCTTGAAGACTTCTAGAAGAGAAAATTTGGAGAAGTTGACAAAGTTGAAAAATTTATCATAATTGTTGTCATCTCACGAGAAATTGTCTATAAAAGTTATTTCTGACATTTTGACACTTCATATTGGACAAATTGAAAGATCTAGATCTACATTAGAGGCTATTAAAAGTTTCCAAAAAACCATGTCAATGTAGCCATTTTCCCTTGGGTGAATGAGTCCTAGTCAGTGTTTGAAAACTCACTTTTGGTGACTAGTAAACACAATGTTTCCCTTCTTAGATATGTAATTTAATTTTTGGTTCTACTTATTTTGAGTTTAATATTGTTGTTTCAACTTTAATTTGGTATAATTGGGTTAGTTTTCTATTTTTAATCTTTCTCCCAATAGTGCCTGGTGAGCCTGACCCCCATCCTTTAGTCATAAGGAATTATGAAGATTCCCTCATTGAGTTGACTCACCTAAGGTTTGCAAGTGAATTATTTGTGTGGATCTCATTTCCTAATGAAATAATGAAATAGGTCCATCATATCCCTATTTGGGAAATCCCCAACTATTTTTCTTCATTGCATTTTGGTGAACCCGACTTTTGAGCATTGCATCTTTTTGATTTTTGAGTCTATTTCAGCCCTAAATCTAGGATTTTCATTCATTACATTGAATTCAATCTCATTTTTGGTTTCTTAACTTACATTAGCTTGCATCTCATTTAGGGTTTTAGGATTGCATTTTTTCATTCTTTAAAATATGAAAAATATAAAAAAATTAGTCACTTTACAAAGCATTTACATAACAATGCATGATTAAAAACTTAAAACTCAAAATTGCATATCAAATTAGGTCTCCTAGCTTGTCATTTAGCATTATTTTACATTTGTATTTAGACTTAAATTTACAAAAAATAAAACTGTAACCACTTGTCTCAGTTTGGAATCTAGAAACCATAAGAATCAACTGAGAAATCTATAAATTTATTCTTCAAAACCCTAAGTTAAGACCCATTCGCCCATGGGCGAATGAGTCCCTGATTAGGGATTTTACCTATATTTCTAGGCATCACAATCTCCATTTCTATATTTTATTTTGCCACTTTCATCTTGCTGTTATAGTTTGTAGAATTTTTGTCATCTCAAATTGATCATATTAAGCTTCATTTGATAAATTCAATGTATTGCTTGAATTCAAAATTATATTTACAAGACATCATTTTCAGGTTTTTGCATAGCATAATAAAAAAAAATTCTTTTTTTAAATCTTAAAATTTCTTTTACATATTTGCATTTCACTTTACATTCTGGGGTGTTTCATTGCATTTTACCTTTTATCCATTGTGGGTGCATATCCGGTTTGTGAAACTTGTATGAGCTTCACAACTTGGTGTCCTATTGCTAATAGTGTCATAGGATGTAGTTTGAGACTCGTGTCATCCCATGATACACCATTTGTCATGGATCTTGGGTTTGCTAACCTTTTTCACTCATATTTTTGACACTAGTCAACCAACTATCGATTATACCCTTAACACATCATTTCGATTGACTTCCCTACCCACAAGTAATGTGCATGAACTCGAAACAATGGTTGCTAATGTCCTGCAAGAGAACATATGAAAGATAGATGAAAGAATAGAGAAATTTCAAAAATTTGTGAATTTTGAAAGCATTATTGGTAGCGCAATTCCTGCTTTAGATAATATGAGGAAAATTATTGAAAATGAACATGGAATAGAGATTTTCAAAGTCTAGCTCATATTTTTTATAAACATGTTCCTACATTGACTAGTTGTGGTCAAACTTTGGGGTATACTCAAATTCAAGGTGGAAATTCAATTCCTCCTTCCAAAAACCTTACCTCTACTCCTACATATACCAATTCTCATGTTACTACAACCATCCAACCTACTAGCAATGCCAACACTTCCTTTGGTATTTCCACTAGGAATCCCCTTAGCTTTGTGCATTCAAATCTCATATCTCCTCATCCATCTCCCCTCACAAACTTACAATCCACTTGCCCTCCGTATATATACACAACTCCACCTTACTCAACTTCATCTCATAACACGAACAATTATCCAGTCCTTAGCACATTTTTTCAAAATGTCTCATCCCTGCAACAAAAAATTGCCACATTAAACCAAAACAACAATGGCCAACCTTCACAATACATTAAAACCAACCCATTATCCTTGGAGATATTGAGAACACAAATTCCACAAGGCATAGAGGTTCCTAGATTTGAGAAATATGGTACGAAAGGATATCCTGTTAGCCATGCTTTTGCATACATAGGAAAATGTTGAATTTTGTAGTTGGCTATGGTTTAGGACATAGAACAATCTTCTTCACTTATCATTCAAGGAAAACCTAGAGATCTTAATCCAATGATAGAATAGGAAAAAGAGATCTACAATAGGGTGTCCTAGGGTATTATTATGGGCTAAAGGAGGGTTCATCACCAAGCTAGGGCTTGGAAAGATAAGAAATGTAAATAAAATGCAAAGTACCATGCAAAACCTAACTAAATGACCTAGGAAATGAAACTAGAATGTTGAATAAAGGGTTGAGAAAGTATAGAGGTGCACCTAGAAGAGTGATAAGGTAAAAGAAAGCTCCAAAACCATAAAAACTTTCTTCATGATTCCCACTTGGACTCATATTCTAGCTTGGGTGATTTAGTCCTAGACTAGGGTTTCTATGCCAAAACTAGAATCTCACAGCGGTTGATTTGAATCTCCTAAAACTTGAAAAAATGTACTATACCGGGACTCATATACCACAAGTGGTGTATCAATTCCACTCTACTTTTTCAAAGGGTTAAGACTTGAATTTTTTCTCCTATTTTTACTCTTACTTCCACACTTCATTTCTAGATCTGAAACCATGATTTGTAGCTTGTAGGTGAATTTTTGTGAAGAAAACAACCTTGTGACAACTAGATGACTCTCTTTGACCTTGCAACTTAATCTTCGAAGGATCCTCAAGCCTCAAAGCACCTAGATCTACAATCACACATGTAGAAAGAGAAAAACTTGTTGATTGTTAGGGAATAGGGGTTTTCCTTTGTCAAACTCCTTTTAGGTAATTAAACCAAATGATGAGATAATAAAATAAGGATATGAAGTATGAAGCATGGAAAATGAAACATGAATAAATGATACCTTAAAAGATATCTTGTAAATCTACAATCTAACATGAAGTGGCCATGAAGGATTAAGATCTAGATCTTGAAATATGTGTAGAACAATGCTTGATCTTGGATCTTGAATGAAACATCACAACAATATCTCAACAACATGCTTGATGCTTGATAACCTTGACATGATGATGAATCTTGAATTGCTACAAAAATTGATGAAGAAATCTACCCTTGAATACCTTAGAAATTCTCTGGAAAACTCTCTTGATGCTCTTGTGAAATCTTGGAATGCTTAACTCTTGATAAATTATGTTGATATTGTTTAAATAAAGATTCAAACAGCTCCCTTCGGGTCCCTTTTGCAAATGTTCGTATGTCGGCTTGTGCGTCGCCAATTTTATTCGGATTTCTGACAAAGTTTTGATCTTCCCCTTTGCGCATTTGTCACTTCGCAACTTTGAATAGCGGCTCCCCTTTCGGGTCCCAAGATGCTGCTCTGGGCGTCCACGTGTCTCGCCTACAGAGATTTTTATTTCCTATTGCTTTGTATTCTCTTCAGGTTGTGAAAGCCTTCCACAAAGGCCATCACTCCTAAGATTGTCAGAGGGGCCCACATCTTGGTATGTGGCTGCATATCACAAACTTTCCTTATAGAGATAAAATAAGTAGCTGCGGGTTGCGAAATGCTTCTGTGGCCTTCTTTAACTTTGGCGGGCCCTACCTTCTGCCAGGTGGCAATCTTTAGCAGCCTTTTGAACACAATAAGGAGGTGAACACAGCGAGCTGCAAAATGATGCCACACATCTTTCGCACCTGATTCAGGCGGCTTTCTCCCCACTTCAGGAGAGACCTTAGCCCCTTGAACACGTGTCGCTTCTTCGCAATCTCTCGGTGGCAGTAGGAAGAATTCTCATTCGGGCTGCGACGGGCTGCCACGTGCCTTACACTGATCATCAAAGTAGGCGGTGGGCTAGTTGAGCGGGATTATGTTACCGGGTGTTGCTCGTCATAGTTCTTTGAGGCTGTGGATGGCACTTGTCACCTCGAAGCTTGGCTGGGACCACTGCCATCATTATGAGGGGTGCGCTTGCACCTGAATATCCAGATGCCATATTTTTACTCACTGCCATGGTAACGGCATTGGAAATCTTTTGATTCTGGCATCATTGCAGGAGATTGTGGGATCTTTCTGTTATAGCCTTCCAAAGCGGTGGGAGTTTTTCTCTCCAGCTATGTATACTCTCTCTGTCAATGAGTGAATGGTCCACAATTTCGAGGGAAAAAGGCCCAACAATAGATAGATCCAAGAGTTTTGGGAAAAAAGGATACTGGTTATAGTAAGAGACACCAGGCCTCTCTTATATGTTTATTTGCAAGAAACTTTCAGACTGTGCCAACTGTTCGTCCTTTTTGTTTTTCATGTATTGATTAAACTATAAACTGTGCTTTTATTGTCTTAAGCATTTTATTTGACAGGACTTCTATATATTGTATGCAAGCTTGCTTATCTAAATCATGTCTAAATGACTCTTCTTAGTGGTAAGGATGTATGCGATAATATTTTATGTCAATGAATGAATTTTTTATGCTATACTTTTAAGTCTCTGACATTTTGGAACGTGATAACACCATTCAGGCCCTTAAATCTATGATTTATCATGCCCATCAACATATTTGGTGCATCACCTTAGATTAGCCTTTCCTTAATTGTATTCATTTCCTTTTCCCTTTTCCAAACCCATTATAGAAGAAGTCGACTTCTTTGAAACCCGGAGGTCACTCAGTTTGGCGCAAAGGGGTCCCCCTTGAACTGAGTTTCCCATAAGGCACTGTTACCTCGTCAATTTTTGGTGTCAACAATTATACCTTTTTTTGGCACGCCCGGTGGAACTCGAACTAATGAAATTGTCTTATAAAGGGGTGTATGAGCCATCGGCCTGTAACTAGATCCCAGACTACAAATAACCCAGGTTTACTAGTGCCTCCATTAGGTACAGTCTAGGCCGCAAATTAGTTAGTAACCGTTCCATTCCCACCACCCTTTCCTCTCACCATGTTGCCGGCCGCGAATAGAAACTATGTAGCATGGGATGCTGGAAGTCCCCTGGTAGCTCCGGTAGTGCCTGTTGTTTGGGGCACTATCCCGGTTTTGGCCCTGAAAGCTCTTCGCAAATTTGTCGGAGATAACACAAAAATACCAGCCGAACGTTTGCAAGATGTAGTGGATGTATGTCTGGTACATAGTATTACAGCACAGAATGTAGCCCTGAGGCTCCTCGCTGCGTCCTTCAAAGGCAAAGCTCTAGATTGGTACCAGACATTGACTCCTAATACCATCCGCACTTGGGATGACCTCAGAGATCCGTTCTATGAAAGGTTCTCAAATGATGGAGATCGTTCTTTGTTATATTTTCAGCTGTCGGTCATAAGAGGAGTGCCCCAGGAGGCTCTGACTGATTTCAATGCTTGATTTCACTTAAATTGGCGAAGGATTCCTATGACTATCCGCCCGACTCCAGAACTGGCATTCATATTTTACCTGAAATCCATTAATCCTAACATTTCTGTGATGATCAAGTCTTTGGGAGGAGCCACTCTACCAGATGCTTATGCTACCACTATCAAATTAGAGAATCATTTAATAAATTGTGGGAAATTGCCTCCTTGACCTATTATGCCGATATTTCCTGAGATATCGACCTCTGCACCAGAGACCGCATCAACTAGTGCGCCAACAACTCCCCAGTCGATATACTCATATGCAGCTGCTCCTGAAAACTTGGCCTCTACATCAGGTGCTCCCAGGGATGAAATGGGCGACCTCAAGGAGATGTTGCGAACTATGGCAAATGACATAACAACTCTCAAGCGAAACCAAGCAATGCCTCCACGGCCTGCATATCAAAACTATCAAGGTGGGCACCCTGCCTATCAGCAAAATCAATATCAAAATGCGCCCCACACTAATTCACCCATGGCAGCTACAAACCAAATGGTTCTGGTGCCTACGCCGCTGGTAGGTACTTCACCAAGCTCAAGTAGAGAACTAACCGTGGGACAAAATAATCTTATTGATGACATCAATCCATGGTGCTTCTGATCCGGGGGACAATTTTTTAGTGAAAATTAAAGTGTTCCCAATGTGCCATATTTCAGCTCCATCAGAAAGAGAACGACGTCTTGATTCCAACGCAACTTGAACGGGTCGAAAAGGACTTCGTTTGTGCAAGTTACGGCCAGTCAAACTTTCAGTCAAACTGGCTTCAGGGGCGTCCAGAACGCGAAAAAAATAATCATTTCATAAATCGACGGAAATGGCGTCATCACGAAGAGCTCATCGAGACGATTCTGACGGCGTTCATTTCATCAAAATCTGACGTCGTATGCTCGAGTTACAAGCAGTCAAACTTCAGTCAACTTGAGGGTACAGAGGATGACGTCAGCAGATTGTCCGTACTGTACGGATTCCGCACGGTCGAATTTCAGCGAGACACGTGGCATATATGTATTTTGTACAGACCAATCACAGCTTGACACGTGTCTGTCCGTACTGTTGACGTGGCATCCGTACCGTTGACGTGGCATCACATGTGGCAGACCACTCAGCGTACGGTTTGCAGCGTCAGCAGTCGAGTCATCAAACCTGGTGAATAGTGTTTTGACACGTGGCGTCCAGCCAGCAGCTTCGTCAGTGACATGCAATCAGTCTAGTCAGCATTTACGGTGAATTCTATCATGACATGTGTCCGTCGGGGGGGTTTTGCGAGTTGGTTGGGTAGTTTGTTCGTTTCCACAAAATGTCGGTTCGGTTCGAACCTGTGACCTCCAAATAGCTCGTAACCACCGGTGGCCGTTATACCAAACATAGGCGCCAACAATGAATATGGAAAGAGAACGACGTCCTGATTCCAACGCAACTTGAACGGGTCGAAAAGGACTCCGTTTGTGCAAGTTACGGCCAGTCAAACTTTCAGTCAAACTGGCTTCAGGGGCGTCCAAAAGGTGAAAAAAATAATCATTTCATAAATTGACGGAAATGGCATCATCGCGAAGAGCTCGTCGAGACGATTCTGATGGCATTTGTTTCATCAAAATCCGACGTCGTATGCTCGAGTTACAAGCAGTCAAACTTCAGTCAACTTGAGGGTACAGAGGATGACGTCAGCAGATTGTCCGTACTGTACGGATTCCGCACAGTCGAATTTCAACGAGACACGTGGCATATATGTATTTTGTACGGACCAATCACAGCTTGACACGTGTCCGTCCGTACTGTTGACGTGGCATCCGTACCGTTGACGTGGCATCACATGTGGCAGACCACTCAGCGTACGGTTTGCAGCGTCAGCAGTCGAGTCATCAGACCTGGCGAATAGTGTTTTGACACGTGGCGTCCAGCCAGCGGCTTCGTCAGTGACATGCAATCAGTCTAGTCAGCATTTACGACGAATTCTATCATGACATGTGTCCGTCGGGGGGGTTTTGCGAGTTGGTTGGGTAGTTTGTTCGTTTCTACAAAATGTCGGTTCGGTTCGAACCTGTGACCTCCAAATAGCCCGTAACCACCGGTGGCCGTTATACCAAACATAGGCGCCAACAATGAATATGGACGCCTTTGTTTTTGTAGTTTTAAAACTTGCGGATGGAGTGTAAGGCGTGGCCGGCGGGGTTGGAACCGCCGACCACCCCTTTACCAAAAAGATAGTATACCGGTGGACCACGCGAACTCTCCGAAATGTATAATGGCAATAGTTGATTTTGTTGAATTATTAGAGGCCGAACCATAAACAAATGGCTAAATAAGCCAAAACAAACAAGATATCCCTCAACCATCTGATTTCAGAAGCCAAAACAGACCTGATACGAGCTGATGAAGGAAGATGTGCATTTAATGGAGTTGTTAAGCCTAATTAGGCAAGTTTTTTGTATAAAAAGGGGGTATAGGCTTTGATTTACAAGTCCAGGTTGAGATAGCGAGAGAATGCTCGAGAGTTCTTGAAGATGTTTCTGCATATCAGAGTACTGTCATGCTGCTGAATGCTTGAAGGAGACAGTCTTGAAGCCATTGTAATTGAATTTGGAGCTAATTGGATCGGTCCTCCATTGGAGAGGGACCCGGAGACGTAGTCCTTAGGGACGAACTCCGTTATCAATTGGTTTCGTCTCTCTATTCTTCTCTCTTTTCTTTCTTAGTTTATCTTGGCATTTATTTAATTATGTTATGTTCATTATTCATTTGAGCATTTAATTTGTAATCACTTAAGTTAAACGTTGTAATAATTGATCTTTTACTTTTAAGCATTCTGTAAGCAACTAGTCCTAGATCCTAAATAGACCAAGTTGGTATCAGAGCTATGTATGTGGCTTGTATTGCAATTTGAATGCTAACGAGATCCAGGTTGCAACGAGGCGAAGGAGAACTCGAAGAATACAATCCAGAAATCGGAAGACGAAGAGTTAATCAACCGTCACAGATGGAAGAAAAAGAAGGTGGTCAAAGTTCAGAGCTTAGTGTCAAGGATTTCCAGAAGCTATTTCTTGACATGAAGGCAATGGTGGATGAACTTTATGCTGAAAAGAAGAAGAGTGAAAAGGGAGATTCTTCAAAGCACAAGAAGCAGAAAGACACAGAGGGGAAAGCTCCAGAAATTCCTTCTCCTCCTTCTACTCCCCCTTCTTCTCCTCCTTCTTCTCCTCCTTCTCCTTCTTCTCTTCTGCTAATGTAAATCCATTTAAGAGCAAATCTAAGCCTGTAATTAAGCTTGATGTAAAATTTGAGTTACCTAAATACTGTGGGGAGTTAAATGCTGAGAAGTTAGACGATTGGGTCCAACAAGTAGAAGTATATTGTAGGATTCAAGGCCTAGTAGAAGATGCTTCTAGGATTCAATTAGCAACTCTCCGGTTGGGAGGTACAGCTCTCACCTGGTGGGAGAGTAAAACTCGTGAAGAAATTGCTCGCCATGGTCATGTTAATATGTCTTGGATGGAGTTTGTTGCTGCCCTTAGGAAACAATTCTACCCTTTAGGTTACATGCAACAGTTAACCATGAATTGGCAAACCTTTAGACAAGGTAAGGGGCAGTCTGTCCAGGAGTATACCCATGAGTTTAGGAAACGGGCCATTGCTCTAAATGTTCCCTTGTATACCCAAGACACATTACTTAAGTACATAGGTGGTTTACATTCTTACCTTAGGCACACTATTTTTATGTTGAGTCCCAACAATCTAGATGAGGTGTCTGTTCAAGCTACTCATTTAGAGTCTAGGGGTAAGAATACATTTAGTGATAACTTTTCTAAGAAGCCATCTAAGTTCGAGGGTAAGTCTAAAGGGAAAGAAAAAGACAAAGATAAAGGCAAAGGGAAGAAGACAGCTACAGCTAAGAAAGAGGGTGAGAAACCCACATGCTCCCATTGCAAGAAAGAGGGGCATGATGATTCAAGATGTTGGAAGCTTCATCCTGAGTTGAGGCCGAAAAGATATGGAGGTAATAAAGGCAAGCAAAAGACTACTGCAGTGATTCAACAGGATCTTGGTTCAGACTCCGGAGATGAGACAAAGATTGTTGCTACCGGAATCCAAGGTAAAGGGAAAGGTATATCTCTCTCATCTGATGCAAGTTTTTCTAATGCCAGTGCAAGTACAAGTAAAGAATCTTCTCCTAAGGTTGATAAGCAAAGAAATGAATTGTTTCACATTCGTGTTGTAACAAAACATACTAAGATTGATACTCTGTTTGATATGGGTTCACAAGTAAACTTAATATCTGAAGAAGTTGTAAAGAAACTTAATTTGGCTACAACACCTCATCCGAAACCATATCCACTTGGATGGGTTTGCAATGATGCTCAACTACAAGTAACTAAACAATGTAAATTGAGATTTGCTATCACTGCAAACTTTGTAGATGAGGTAGAAGTCGATGTGGTCCCTTTGGATATTTGTGGGCTTGTGTTAGGGAGTCCTTATCTTTATGACAGAAAAGCAATCTTTTATAGGGGGGAGAATAAGTATCATCTTTTTAAAGATGGGGTAGAATACATTGTACGGGCACATAAGGTGAAGACTAATCTTACTTTGGTTAATGCTGGTCAAATGAAGAGGTTGGTCAACTCAAGTAAAAACTTTGTACTAATGCTTGTAAAAGCCAAAGAAGATGATAAATCTGAGGCATTCAAGGGGTGTGACCCAAAACATAAAACTGAAATGGTCAAGATTATTTCCGCTTATGATGACATGTTTCAGGAACCGAAGGGGTTACCACCCAAGAGAGAGATACAGCATGAAATCCAGTTACAGCAGGATGTGCCACTTCCTAATATCGGCATGTACCGTTTATCAGTTATGCAGAATGAGGAAATTAAAAAGCAGGTTCAAGAGTTGGTGGAAAAAGGAGTTATTCGTCCTAGTACTTCTCCTTGCGGTTCTCCAATTGTCTTGGTTCCAAAGAAAGATGGAACTTGGAGGATGTGCATCGACTATCGTGCCTTGAACAAGATAACGGTAAAGAACAGGTATCCTCTTCCCAGAATAGATGATTTACTTGATCAATTAAAACATGCAGTTTATTTCACTAAGTTAGATTTGAGAAGTGGTTATCATCAAATAAGAATTGCAGAAGATGATATATGGAAGATTGCATTTAAGACAAAACAGGGACTGTTTGAATGGTTGGTTATGCCTTTTGGGCTTTGTAACGCACCAGCTACTTTTATGAGAGTCATGAATGATGTCTTTCATCCTTTTATTGATGATTTTGTCATAGTCTATCTAGATGATATCCTTGTATTTAGTCGAACTTGGGAAGATCATGTAAGTCATGTAAAGAAAGTCTTTGATGTATTGAGAAAATAAAAACTCTATGTAAAGATGTCTAAATGTGAATTTGCTAAGACATCCTTAGTGTACTTAGGCTATGTCGTAGGGAGTGGTCAATTGAAAGTAGACCCTGCGAAGGTCGAAGCTATTGTAAAATGGCCTAAGCCAAGTACAGTCACAGAGGTCAGAAGTTTTCTAGGTGCAGTTCAGTACTGGAGAAAGTTTATTGCAAACTTCTCTTTTATAGCATCACCATTGCATGCATTAACCAGTACAAAGGCAACTTTTCAGTGGGGAGGTCCACAACAGAAGGCTTTCGACACTTTGAAGGGAAAGTTGAGCACCGCACTAGTTTTGGCCTTACCAGATCTACATCAACCATTTGAGATTGAGACAGATGCGAGTGGGTTTGCCATGGGAGCAGTACTCATGCAAGGAGGTAAACCAGTTTGCTACCACTCTGAAACTTTTTCAGGAGCAGTAAGTAACTATCCCACATATGATAAAGAACTTTATGCTTTAGTTCAGAGTGTTAAAAAATGGAAACATTACATAATGGGGAAAGAAACTGTAATCCACACTGATCACCAACCACTACAATATTTGCACTCACAAACTAAACTGCAACAAAGTAGGCACTTTCGGTGGATGGGTTTTCTACAACAGTTTCATTTGGTTAGTAAGTATAAGAAAGGAACCCATAACAAAGTAGCAGACATGCTCTCTAGACCTCCTATGATGAATGCTTTGATAATCCTTCAGAATAGTTCTATGGTTCATGAAAGTTTTCAGGAACAATATGATAATGATGAGAACTTTAAGGATATCTATGCTATTTTAATGAATGGTAAACATGTAGAAGAGAAAGACTATTATGTGTAGGATAAATTGTTATATCACTTGGGTAAATTATGTGTTCCAAAGGATGAACAAGCACAGGTGATTAGAGAAGCACATACCTCATTGATTGCAGGACACTTTGGGGTAAACAAAACATTGACTCAGCTGCAGAAGTATTGTTATTGGCCTCATATGCAAGAAACTGTAACTAACTATATTAGAGGTTGTGTTATGTGTGCAACTAGTAAGCCTAGTAACAGGAAATTGGGTTTGTACACACCTCTACCTGTACCTTCTCGTCCATGGGAAAGTGTGTCAATGGACTTTGTAGGGGGGTTACCCATGTCTAGGAAGGGACATGATTACTTGTATGTAGTAGTTGATCGGTTCAGCAAAATGTGTGTCTTAATGCCATGTAAAAAGCAAGTCACTGCTGAACTGACAGCTCACTTGTACTTTCAATTTGTATGGGTTCATTTTGGGTTGCCTACTTCTATTGTATCGGATCGAGATTCTCGATTCTTGGGGGAATTTTGGTCAACTTTGTGGGGACTCATGGACACCAAGCTGAAGAAGAGTACAGCCTTCCATCCGCAGACCGACGGACAGACAGAGGTTGTAAACAGGACAGTTGTGCATCTACTCAGAGGTTACTGTAGTAAGCATCCTAAGTTGTGGGATGAGAGTCTTCATTATGTGCAGCATGCCTACAACCATGCAGCACACTCTTCTACTAAAAGGTCTCCTTTTGAGACATGCTTTGGTTATGTGCCCAAGACACCGATGGATTTTGATTTTGGGAAAGATGATGTTGAAGATGGACGCCATGATGCAGAGAAGGCTTTGAAGTTCATCCAGAAATTCCAAGCAATTCATCAGGCAGTGGAAGCACGGTTGGAACAGAGCCAAGCAAAATACAAGGTTCGCCATGACAAGCATCGCATTGATCATCATTTTCAGGTTGGAGACAGAGTTTGGTTACATATCAGCAAGGAAAGGATGCAAGGTGAAGGTAAAAAGCTTAAGCCAATTAGATATGGTCCTTTTGAGATCCTTGAGAAGATTGGTACCAATGCCTTCCGCCTCAATCTTCCTCCATACATGCATATTTACTCGGTTGTCAATGTTGAGAATTTGAAACTGTATGAGCCTCCAATGATCCTAGATGAAGTCACAGACATTCAAGTTCCATCAGTTGATGACCTTTCTCCAGAGTACATGTCAGAGTTGCCAGAAGATGTTATTCTCGACAGGAATGTCAGAACTTCACGAAGAGGAAATGTTGAGTACCTCAGAGTGGGCCTGAAGGGGATGCATCCAAGCAAAGCAATATGGATGGAGATTGGTAAAGTGAGGGAACTTTACCCTCACTTAATTTCCAAGTAATCAAGCTTTCGGAGGTCCTAAAGCTCTCCAGTGGGGAGGCCTGATCTGGGGGACAATTTTTTAGTGAAAATTAAAGTGTTCCCAATGCTCCATATTTCAGCTCCATCAGAAAGAGAACGACGTCCTGATTCCAACGCAACTTGAACGGGTCGAAAAGGACTCCATTTGTGCAAGTTACGGCCAGTCAAACTTTCAGTCAAACTGGCTTCAAGGGCGTCCAGAAGGCGAAAAAAATAATCATTTCATAAATCGACGGAAATGGCGTCATCGCGAAGAGCTCGTCGAGATGATTCCGACGGCGTTCGTTTCGTCAAAATCCGACGTCGTATGCTCGAGTTACAAGCAGTCAAACTTCAGTCAACTTGAGGGTACAGAGGATGACGTCAGCAGATTGTCCGTACTGTACGGATTCCGCACGGTCGAATTTCAGCGAGACACGTGGCATATATGTATTTTGTACGGACCAATCACAGCTTGACACGTGTCCGTCCGTACTGTTGACGTGGCATCCGTACCGTTGACGTGGCATCACATGTGGCAGACCACTCAGCGTACGGTTTGCAGCGTCAGCAGTCGAGTCATCAGACCTGGTGAATAGTGTTTTGACACGTGGCGTCCAGCCAGCGGCTTCGTCAGTGACATGCAATCAGTCTAGTTAGCATTTATGGCGAATTCTATCATGACATGTGTCCGTCGGGGGGGTTTTGCGAGTTGGTTGGGTAGTTTGTTCGTTTCCACAAAATGTCGGTTCGGTTCGAACCTGTGACCTCCAAATAGCCCGTAACCACCAGTGGCCGTTATACCAAACATAGGCACCAACAATGAATATGGACGCGTTTGTTTTTGTAGTTTTAAAACTTGCGGATGGAGTGTAAGGCGTGGCCGGCAGGGTTGGAACCGCCGACCACCCCTTTACCAAAAAGATAGTATACCGGTGGACCACGCGAACTCTATGAAATGTATAATGGCAACAGTTGATTTTGTTGAATTATTAGAGGCCGAACCATAAACAAATGGCTAAATAAGCCAAAACAAACAAGATATCCCTCAACCATCTGATTTCAGAAGCCAAAACAGACCTGATACGAGCTGATCAAGGAAGATGTGCATTTAATGGAGTTGTTAAGCCTAATTAGGCAAGTTTTTTGTATAAAAAGGGGGTATAGGCTTTGATTTACAAGTCCAGGTTGAGATAGCGAGAGAATGCTCGAGAGTTCTTGAAGACGTTTCTGCATATCAGAGTACTGTCATGCTGCTGAATGCTTGAAGGAGACAGTCTTGAAGCCATTGTAATTGAATTTGGAGCTAATCGGATCGGTCCTCCATTGGAGAGGGACCCGGAGACGTAGTCCTTAGGGACGAACTCCGTTATCAATTGGTTTCGTCTCTCTATTCTTCTCTCTTTTCTTTCTCAGTTTATCTTGGCATTTATTTAATTATGTTATGTTCATTATTCATTTGAGCATTTAATTTGTAATCACTTAAGTTAAACGTTGTAATAATTGATCTTTTACGTTTAAGCATTCTGTAAGCAACTAGTCCTAGATCCTAAATAGACCAGCTTCCCTTGCAATGATGCGCATATGCCCCAAAATTGTTCGCGCAGAAACTTACAACAAAAGGTAGCAGAGCAATGTAGTCAAGGTACTGCGACAGAAAGCGGAGAATACATATATGCCTCAGCAATGGAGAATGTGGTCCTAACCGCACAAATGCAAGGAATGTCCTTAGAGCAAGAGTCCGATATTGTTCCCGATCATGCGCTCTTCTCATGAATGGAAGATGAGGAAATGGTGTTTGCAAATGACACATCCACAGCCAAAATGCTGTAGGTACAGTCCGACTATAACACACGATCAAAGAGGAGATTCACCGGTGAGCCTATTGTTTCACTTTCGGACAACCCGCAATGCAAAGGCGTGTCTGATCAAATTCCTGGCGCTTCGACCGTCTCTTCGCCTTCTCAACCACGAAGGGAGATTATTATAACAAAAGCAAAGGAGCATAAATCTCCGAGCTCGTCACCCTTTAATGTGGTGGAGCACTTGAAGAAATCATCCGCTAATGTGTCTTTATGGGACATTCTAGCTATCCCAGAATAGAAAACTATGCTACAGAAGGTGCTTCAACAAGAGATCAACTCAGTACCAACAGAGCCTTCTGCCAGTACCGAGGCGGTTTATCAAATGCCACCAGCTAAGGTTCTTGCAGACAAAGCGAAGGAATCTCATACGGAAGGCAGAGGTAGGCCAAAACCTCAACCTTTCTTCTTGACCCTCATTGTAGGGGAAAAGCTATTACACAACGCTATGATTGATTCTGGTACTAGTACAATGGTTATGCCAAAACTGATAGCCAAAGCCTTGGGACTCAGCTATGAACCTATGAAGAAAGGGGTGATGCAGCTGGATGGAAATAAAGTTGATACTGTGGGTGTCATCAAAGCGCTTTCGTTAACTCTATTTGCCTGCCCAAGTATCACAGTCCTGCAAGATACAGTGATCATAGATGTTCCCCCTATGTTCGGTCTCTGTCTATCCTGAGAATTTACTTCAAAAGTGGGTGGATATTTGTCTTTAGATTGGTCACATCTAATACTTAGGACCAAACATGGTGTAAAAATGAAGATAGAATCAGAGGCTCTACATTCCAAACATGTGGCGGATGAGGCCCTGATCAATTTTGAGGCCGCATATACCTCCATCACCAAGCAGGACATGTACAATGTCAAACTGCTAGAAGAGGAGAAGGTGAGCGAAGACAAAAATGATAAGGAAGATGCTCCGTTAAGTGAACACATAAATAATGATCCTTTCGGGAATTATCATGCTACAGGATTAGGCACATATGTAATTTATGATGAAGACCAGGTTCTTCCGAAGGTCGCCAAAGAATCCTACGATGACCTAGCAAATGAGCTGTGGACATTGTATTTTGATGGAGCAAGGAGCAAAGTTGGAGCTGGAGTAGGGGTATGTCTAATATCCCCACAGAATGAAAAGTTGTTGATGTCTTTCCATTTCCAATTCGCCTATTCAAATAATGAGGCTGAATATGAAGGGTTAGTCCAAGGCCTAAGCCTAGCGGAATGAATGGGTATCAAGCAATTGATTGTGTTCAGAGATTCTGAACTAATAGTTAATCAGGTCTGAGGAATCTCTGCAGCAAAGAATATCCGTATGAGATCCTATCGGCATCGAATCTGGAACCTAATGGAAAGTTTTGAAGATTTCAACATCCTGACCATTCCCCGAACATAGAATGGCGATGTGGATCACATGGCGGTGATTGGTGCTCAGTTTGACCCTGTTTCCGACTTGCTTCGGAACAAATATTCAGTGCGAGTGCTTGTTTGACCAGCAATCCTTGACAATGATCAGAGTTGGCAGGTCTTTGAGAGTGATGAGCACATCGCCTCGTTTATCCAACACTCTGGGGAATTTGCTGATCAACTTCAACCAAAGATCGCCGAGGCCTACGAAGGACAAATTATGCAGCTCAAGTCAAACAAACTTCCGAAAGGGTTAGTTACTCTTGAGAATTTTTTCGATTGTAATGATGGCCGAAATGATAAGCGAAAATTCATGGCAGACAAAAGTGATTATGAAAACCTTCGGGTCAGAAAAGATGTCCCACAGTGAAATAGAGAAAGGCTTATCAGTTTTTGTGGAAAATATGGAGTAGTGGCCTGGTCCTATGATGATCTGGAGGGTTATGATCCTAGCATCATTCAACATACTATTGAGCTAATGGAAGGTGCAAAACTAGTCTGATAGAAATAGAGGCCAGTTAACCCTAAAGTTGAGGCCCTAATGGCACAAGAGCTGACCAAACTCATTAAGTCACGTATTGTCTTCCCAATCAAACATAGTACTTGGGTGTCAAACCTGGTACTAGTCAGAAAGAAGAATGGTGATATCCGTTTATGCGTAGACTTCTGAGACCTGAACAGAGCATCTCTGAAAGACCACTATCCATTGCCTTCTATGGAATCGATCCTCCAGACTGTAGCAGGATCAGAAATGTTCTCTCTGCTGGATGGCTTCTCTGGCTATAACCAGATTCGAGTGAAAGAAGAAGATCAGCACAAGACTACGTTCACCACCAAGTGGGGAACATTTGCATATGCTAAAATGCCTTTTGGTTTATCCAATGTAGGGGCAACTTTCCAGTGGGCTATGGACATTGCATTCATCAAACTGATCAATAAGTTTATCCTAATCTATTTGAATGACCTTACTGTGTTCTCTAAATCTAAAGATGATCATTTTGATCATTTGGAATTAGTTTTTCAAAAGTGCCAGGAGTTCAGGGTTTCCCTAAATCCAAAGAAATGTGTATTTGGAGTACCCCAGGGCAAGCTGTTAGGGCATGTTGTGTCTAAGGAAGGTATTTCAATTGACCCCGAACGAGTAAGGGCTATAAAGGAACTTCCCCTTCCGGTAAATAAGAAAGGTGTCCAGTCTTTTCTGGGCAAGGTAAATTTCGTCAGCAAATTTATTTTTGATTTTGCGGGAATGATTAGGCTAATTACCCTAATGCTAAAAAAGGATCAAGCTTTCAAGTGGACAACAGAAGCTCGGGAGGCATTTGAAAAAGTCAAAGAAGCGATCTCCACAGCCCCAGTGTTGATTAATCTAGACCAATGCAAAGATTTTATAATGTATGCCTTCAGTAGCAAGTCCAGTATCACTACTATTCTGATTCAAACAGATAGAGAAGGAAAGGGGGAGCATCCAATTGCGTTCTATTCTCGAACCCTAAAGAAATATGAGGTGAATTATAACTTCGTCGAAAGACAGGCCTTCGCAATAGTAAAGGGACTTAAAAAGTTCCACCATCTAATTTCCTGTAACAAAGTTCTGGTATATGTCGCACATTCTAGTGTGCGGGAATACATCATGGAAGGAGAGATCACAGAAAAAAGGGCTAATTGGATTACCAAGATCCTGGAGTATGACATCGAGGTCAGGCCTACCAAGACTGTCAAAGGCAGAGGACTGTGTGAGTATATGGCACAGAACAAGGAGGTACCTACCAAAGAGGAACAACCAGAGCTCGTCCTGATAAATGGATCTGGATCGGGAGACGATTGGCTGACAAATAGAATGAACTTCATGCAAATCAGAAGGTATCCGCAAGGCCTCTCATCCCAAAAAAGAAGGTATTACCGGATTCAGAATTGCGGATATACGCTGATAGAAGGAGTTCTTTTCAAAAGAAATTTCAATGGTGTGCTCCTGCGATGCGTTACTCCAGGGGAGGTGCAGAGAATCCTCGACGCATTTCATAATAGCAACGAAGGTGGGCATTTCTCCACTAAAACTACCGCCATCAAGGTCCTGCAAGCTGGATATTACTGGCCTGCACTTTTCAATGATTCCTACTCTCTGGTAAGAACTTGTAAAAAATGTTAATTCTTCTCTGACAGAAGGAAGAATTCAGCGATGCCCCTCAAACCTATCATGGCGGATGAACCATTTGCGCAATGGGGCCTGGACTTCATCGGAATGATCAACCCAGTTTCTAGTGCCAGACATAAGTGGATTTTAATAGCTACAGACTACTTTACAAGGTGGGCGGAAGCTATTCCCCTTAAGGGGGCAACAAAAACAAAGATTGTAGACTTCCTCGAAGCACTAGTGACAAGGTTCGGCCCTCTGAAGATAATCATTTCGGACAACGCCAGAGAATTTCTAGGTACAAAGGTATGTCACTTTACATTAAAAAATGGCATATTCCTTAAAACATCATCAAACTATTATCCACAGGGAAATGGCCTAGTCGAGTCGACAAACAAAAGTTTAGTTCGACTCCTAAAAAAGGTTGGCTCAGAATACCAAAGGGAATGGCATAAAAATCTCTGAAAAGCACTCTGGGCCAACTACATAACTCCTAAGCAAGTCCTCAAGACTTCGCCCTATGAGCTGGTATATGGGAAGGAGGCGCTGTTACCTATCTCTATGGAGATCCCGGCGATACAATTATTGAAATCTCTTGAGATAGAACAAAATGATGCCATGGAGGTTCGGCTCGCCGAACTATTGGAAGTACAAGAAAAAAGGGAGAATTCCCTAAAAGCAATGACAAGCCGTCAACAGGTAGTCAAATGATGGTTTGACAAGAAATCCTCTGACCAAGGTCTAAAATGTGGAGACTTAGTGCTAAAATACGACAGCAGGACTACAAAGCCAAGTCAGCACGGTAAGTTCGACAGCCTATGGGAGGGACCCTTCAAAATCGTTCGGTGCATGCAACACAACTCTTTTGAGCTGGAAAATATGGAACGGGAGCCGCTAGGAATCCCAATTAATGGGATTCACCTTAAGTTGTTCCATTAGGCATAAAGATCTACCTTGTACACTTGTAAATAATGCTTTTGTTTCCTTTCCTATTTTTGGCCTGTTCTTTTGCTAAATCAGTTGTCCTTCTATGCATTTGCTCATTATCATCAGTGGGTAAAACACCAGAGTTGCTTTTCACAAAATATACTCAAAAATGAAGAAATAGCATACAAAATTTGCAAACCCAGAAAATTAAACATAGAAGCAAAAGGGAGCATAGATTTTCCTTAAAAAGAGAAGTATATATTTATATATATATGTTCCTGGGTTACAAAATGGCTGAGATGCCGATTTTCAAAATATACAAGTATTAGAGTATATATGTATATGATGGCCTTTTATCAGGCTTATCCGGAATAGGTGAGTTACATCATCAAGAAGAAAGGCAAGGGGGTTATCTATCCAAAGGAATGGCTGGCAGCAACCGATGCATTCACTACAGTGTCCGCTTCTTCCTCGTCCATGGGCTCCTTGGCAGCACTGGCAGCATCATTCAACGCAGCCGTCATTGGTGGTGGATACACCAGGTCCCTGAAGTCAGTATACCATTCTACGTCGTAGAATGGTATCACGTTGTAGCTTCAGAACAAAAAGTGTAGGGCTTGAGTAACCCTTTGCTGGTGCTAGCCACGGGTCTGCAGGCGGAATCCGCTGAGGAATGGCAGCCAAACGATGACAGCTTCTTCTTTGATAAAGTGACGCAAGTCGCTGGCTATTGGTAGACCTATCCCGTACGCAGCATGTGTGACAACCTTGCCGAGCCCATTCAGGTACTTCTTCGGGAAGATTTCTTTGACCAACTTCAAGATAAGTGGCCGAGGAATGCAAATGTCCAACATGGATGCTACAAAATATGAGCATACGTCGGTGTTCACCCTATACTTATCTTCGTATTCTACATAATCCTTGCCTAGGACCCACTTAATGGCTACCAGAACTAGCGAGTGCTTATTTTTTTCATCCTTTTGAGCCTTCTAGTAGAGATCTCACCTAAAAACACTGTCTGTGATTTGAACGAGGTTAGGCGAATTGGGGTATCCATTCTCCTAACACTATCTCTAAGTCTGCTAAGATAATGCCAAATCTGCTCACCACCTAACCTATGAAAGGACTCGCTTAGCAATTTGCTACTAACCTATCACTTCTTAAACACTAAGAATGTTTGCTTGCCGTCTACTAGCCTATTTATAGAAGAATTGACAAGACCTATGCCAATCTTCCTTAAAGAAACGTGATGTATGTTGGCTTCCATCTCAAAAGCCGAGTCTGAGTTCGTTCACATTTTGGGTCGGTACATGCATGATAGCAGGCTCAAGGCATGCTTAATTAAATACAGTTGATTAATTAGCTTTAAAAAAGGTGGCATTTGTTGGTGAAGGGACGTATGGCCGTAGGCTATTGTGTCAAATCTCAAGCGCATCCCAGAGCCCAAGGCGATACTCGTATCTTTTTAAGGCCGTGATCGTTTGCTTAGCGTAATCATTCCAGCCAGGATATTAATTACTGGTACATGCTAACGCAAGATGAGAGGGCCAGTTACAAGCTCAATTTCCAAGGAGATCAGGGCGTATCACACGATCACCCTAGTATGATGATGAAATCTGGCCGCCTCGAAATAGCAATCAGTTCATCTTACACGAGTTGCCAGATTAACAGTACATGCCGAATTAAATGCAAAAGGCTTGCTTTCGCCTACAACCTTGGGAAAAGTTACTATTATTGTATGAAAAGGCTTAGTATTTCAAAGTCTTTTTGCAATGCAAGGAAAGTGCAAAGTGTTTTCTGTCTGTGTATCCAGTGCAAGCGTATTCGCAGGCCAGGAGCTTACAAGATCTGCAGCGAAGGAAAATGTTAGAATCTTCAGCTCAACCGATGCAAGAGGAGATGAGCTAGGAACTGTATATGGCTATTCGTTCTTCAGCCGAGGTATACGTATACGAGGATGTAGCATATGCCACGCCTGGTATACCCGCGAAGATGAGAAGAGCCCACATAGAGGAGCTAGAAAGGCCCAAGGAATGGAGTAACCCGAAAAAGGTTAGAGAAAAATGAGATAATATCTACGACCCAAAGCTTGCAAAGAACCCTAAATCTCTTAGAGAGGCAGCTTGTACAAGGTTATTAGTGGCAAAGGCAGACCATGCCACAGTAGGTAGAGTCTGGTTTAGTGGTCTCCCATAATACATGGTCCCGTTGGTGCACTATTATCTAGAGGTGGTCGACGTGACTTTTCAGCGCTATAATCCAGATACCCACTATATTGAAGGTCGTAATATAAGGGTTCAGATCAGCCCACAAGCCATTTGGCACATGTTATGTATCCCTGATCCAAGCAGAAGAAAGGAGGCTATCAAGCATTTCCGCCCAAGCAAGGGGGAGAAAATATGGAAGAGGATGAAAATCGGCTCCGATTTCTTGTTACAGGAGACTAATAAAAAAGGTATCGCGTCTGCTAAGGCACCGAGTATCCCATTATCGCGTGGCTCATTCCGCGATGATCTCCAGGACCCCATGTCCATGCTGGCATTTGTTTGTGGCCGAGACTCTAATGAAAAGATTGAGGCTTTTCAGCTGGGACCTGCGATACAGTTTCGCAAGCAGTATGAACTTTTTTGGTATGATTTTGTTGAATTCATGGTTGAAGAAATGATACATCAAATGGAGAATTACCAGGCGGAAAAGAAATTTAGATTTCTTTCCTACCTAGTCCACATGTTCCTGCATCAGAATCCGGATTTCTTTGCCCGTTTTCTCCTGCTATCAATTTTTGATGAGCAGAACAAAAGAAAGACAATGTCTACATGGACACCTTTCCTTTCTGCAACATATGACTATTATGCCTTTGCGGACTATTTCATAGCTCCGATTTTGAATGATTTGATCAGAGAAGGTGATATCGTCCAGCTTAACACTGAGCAGACTGGATTTCTGCAAGGCTACACCCCTGCTTGTGACTGGTTCTTAGGCAAGGATTTCACAATCCTTCGAATGTGAGGCTTTATTGGTAAGTCTTTCCTGCTCCTGACTTGCGTCACCTATAGAGTGCTCGCGCTAGAGGTTTTCCGACAGGTGTGTATCATTGATTTCATGTTCTGTAGTTGCGAAAGTGTCAAAAGGAAGGGATTTTTCACTTGCCCAAAGAGTTTCAAGTCGGTAACGCTGGTTAAAAAATAATCACACAAGTTGCTAGGGGAGAAGCTGGCACATCTAGGGTTGGTACTGGTAAATGATAAGTGGGATTACAACCCTTTCAATGACCTACCGGAGCCACACATGAAGGTTACCCATGTTCCCCGACCATACTGGGAGAAGCGACATAATAAGCAGACTGATAGGGATGAAGATTTTGTTGAATTAGCACAAATCCCTACGCCAGATACCAGGGGCCCATGGCACAAGTTCTACTTTCCGGTAGTCATGGTCAGGGACAACCTTTCGATAGAGTGCGACATGTATAACAAGTTGAAGGTGGGTGAGGAATGGAGTGATGAAAAAATAAAGGCTTTCTAAAAATATCGCCAGGAAATAGCACAGTTGAAGGCTCCTTATAATTAGGTTAAGGACAACCAGGAATTTGATAGATGGTGGAATGAAGGTCACCCCAGCCCGATTTCTAGTGTTGACAAGAGCGAAGAAGCAGAGGGATCCGAGGAGCAGGAGGAAGAAACGTCAGTATCATCCTCTTCTGCGCAAGGAGGCAATGTCGCCGGGCATGCCACCTATGTGGGCACTAATGTACGCTTTAATATATCAAGAGGCTCACTTACACGCACCTGAGCTGGTAAACCGGTCAGGCTAATGCCTCAGCAGGGGGATCCGATGGCTGAGGTTAGTGAGTGTCCACCTGCGAAAAGGTAGCACACAGAAAATGTTATCGGAGTAGTTTCACATGAATCCGCCGGAGGAGACGTGCCCACTACTAGTCAAATGCCAGAGTTTACGGGCGAGTCAAGAACAATCCTGGAGCCACCGCCAATCAGTCAGCAGGTACATTTCGCTCCTTCCTCTCTTACATCTCATTCTTTTGTATCTGCTCCTGCTCCATCAGCAACTCTTTCCATTGGTCTGAGCCCTCCACCCTCTGCTTTTGGTCCAGCTTATTCGGTTGGATTTGCCCAGTATTCGCAGGCCCAACCGTTCATAATTACTCCTCCGAGCATGCTTATGCCTACTGCTGCTACTCAGACTTTCCTCACCTCACTTTCAGAAAATTTTCCTCCTGTCGGCCCTTATTATTTTTCCGTTATGCTTACTAATCCTTTTCCATTGCAACAAGCCAATACCCAGTCAGCAATTATTCTTCCCCGACCAATAAGCCTTATGACTGAATCCTCGGTTCAGCCGCTACAAATGTCTAGCCCTGCTGATACTTCTCAGGCCAAGCTATGGAACGTGCCACACTTTTCTCCACAAACGGTCACCCTCCAGAAGAAGCAAATGCGTGCGCCTATGAAAATTACCTATCCCTATGCCCTGCCTTCTGGTGTTCCTTTTGCAGGTGGGGTGGTTTCATCACCAGCTGAGTTCATAGCATAGATAGATTGTGGAAAGGAAGCGCGCGCAAATAGAATGAGGTGACGAAAGGCGAAGGATGATAATGCCCCCGCTGAGCCGAGAGTACATGCTTCGTATGATGAGGCCCGACAAGAATTAAAATTTGCAACTATGTACCCAAGGATAAACAAGCCTCAGGGAGAGATGCAACCCAAAGATTATGAGATTTATGCTATCGGACTTGACATGAAGATAGCCCGGCCACAAGATAAAGTCAAAATCATGGAGGAGACACAACGGGTGGTCACTTCTGACTTCCTCAAAACTGGTCGCCAGTTAAAGAAGAAGGATGAGCAGCTCAGGGCAGCCAAGGAAAGGGTGAGCTTCCTGGAGACAAAGGAGAAATCCTTAGAGGCAGATATCACCTGAATGACAGAAAGAGCACTCACAGCAGAGAATGAGAGAGACAGGCTTCAGGGCGAAATTGCGAAAACCCAAGTTGCCGACCCAAGATTAGTAAAAGAATTGCAAAGCTAGAACCAGGCGTCCCGACAGAGCCTACAGTCAAAAGAGGAGGAGCTTGAACGCATCCGCCTTGAGTATAGTTAGGGAATGGCACAAAAGGGCGAGGAGTTAGAGCGCCTGCAAGAGCAATATCAACAAAAGGTACAGGAAAAAGAGGCTGAATTCAAAAGCCTGAAGACAAAGTTGGAAGAGGAGCTCCGAGAGACAAAGACAAAAATGGAAGAAGAGCTCCGAGAAACAAAGGCCTCTTTGGAAGAGAAATTGGCTAACCACTCCCGAGCTGAACAAACTTGGAATAAAGAAATGAGCAGCTATTCAGAGCAGTTGGCATCTAAGAAAAAGAAAAAGGTAGAATTAGCCGAAGCCCTTATTTCAAGAGAAGCGGAGATTTCTTCACTTAAAGCCTCTTTGCACCCTGCCCCTGTCCAACCTGATGTTATTCCGCTAGTTAGGCAATTATATGTTTCTCACTGGGAGAAAGTCAAGACCTTCTGCCTAACACTGCAGCCTACCCTCTGATTCATCGACAAAGCATCAAGACTCAATCAAGAAGCCCAAGACGTAATGGAGCAGTTGCCGCATTTCATCCTGGAAAAGGTTCCTAAGGCAAGGGACTTGCTCAACAAGCTATACTCCATTTCAGATGAAATCCTTGCAGAGGCGGGTATTGAAGATCGGGACATTGCTGCTCTAATTGCCAACAAATTCATTCATTGTCACTTCGCTTTCTAGCGCACTAAGGCAGCGGTGACTTTTCTAAGCAAGGCGCTTGACGGCATAAGGGGAAGTTTCTTTGAGTTGGGCAAGCTGGGGTTGCCATCCCCGTTTCTCGAGGATGGCTCCATTGCCACAACTGCACAGATTACGGAGGTTATTGAGTAGAAGGAGAATGACCCAAAGGTATTCAGCGAATTCGACAACTCCCCAATGGTGGCCGACATTGAAGCAATCATTCATCCACTCTTCTAGCTGCTTTTCTATATCCAAGCAGGCACCGGCCTACCTGAGGTGTTGCCTCACAAAGAAAATATTGATCTCCATGGGGCACAAGAGAATTTGCGCAGCATGACAAAGCCGTCCGAAAGTGAATGGTCGCCTTTACAGGCTGCACTTTCCAAACTCTAACTCCATTCGATCTATGGATGAAGACTTTAGTCTGCAGAACCAGAGAATTTTTGGGTTCTTCGTTCCTTATCCGAAACACCTCTGATAGTCGCCAAAAGCTGTTTAAATAAAGATTCAAACAGCTCCCTTCGGGTCCCTTTTGCAAATATTCGTATGCCGGCCTGTGCGTCGCCAATTTTAGTCAGCTTTCTGACAAAGTTTTGATCTTCCCCTTTGCGCATTTGTCACTTCGTAACTTCAGATAGCAGCTCCCCTTTTGGGTCCCGAGATGCTGCGTTGGGTGTCCATGTGTCTCGCCTACAGAGATTTTTATTTCCTGTTGCTTTGTATTCTCTTCAGGTTGCGAAAGCCTTCCACAAAGGCCATCACTCCTAAGATTGTCAGAGGGGCCCACATCTTGGTACATGGCGGCGTATCGCAAACTTTCCTTACAGAGATAAAATAAGCAGCTGTGGGCTGCGAAATGCTTCCGCGGCCTTCTTTAACTTTGGTGGGCCATACCTTTTGCTAGGTGGCAATCTTTCGTAGCCTTTTGAACACAACAAGGAGGTGAACACAGCGGGCTACAAAATGTTGCCACGCATCTTTCGCACCCGATTCAGGCAGCTTTCTCCCCACTTCAGGAGAGACCTTAGCCCCTTGAACACGTGTCGCTTCTTCGCAATTTCTCGGTGGCAGTAGGAGGAATTCTCATTCGGGTTGCGACGGGCTACCACGTGCCTTACACTGATCATCAAAGCAGGCGGTGGGCTGGCTAAGCGGGATTATGTTACTGGGTGCTGCTCATCATAGTTCTCTGAGGCGGTGGATGGCACTTGTCACCTCGAAGCTTGGCTGGGACTACTGCCATCATTATGAGGGGCGCGCCTGCACCTGAATATCTAGATGTCATGTTTTTACTCGCTGCCATGGTAACGACATTGGAAATCTTTTGATTCTGGCATTATTGTAGGAGATTGTGGGATCTTTATGTTATAGCCTTCCAAAGCGGTGGAATTTTTCTCTCCAGCTATATATACTCTCTCTGTCAATGAGAGAATGGTCCAAAATTTTGAGGGAAAAATGCCCAACAATAGATAGATCTAAGAGTTTTGGGAAAAAAGGATACTGGTCATAGCAAGAGACACCAGGCCTCTCTTATATGTTTATTTGCAAGAAACTTTCAGACTGTGCCAACTGTTCGGCCTTTCTATTTTTCATGTATTGATTAAACTATAAACTGTGCTTTTATTGTCTTAAGCATTTTATTTGACAGGACTTCTATATATTGTATGCAAGCTTGCTTATTTAAATCATGTCTAAATGACTCTTCTTAATGGTAAGGATGTATGCGATAATATTTTATGTCAATGAATGAATTGTTTATGTTATACTTTTAAGTCTCCGACATTTTAGAACGTGATAACACCATTCAGGCCCTTAAATCTATGATTTATCGTGCCCATCAGCATATTTGGAACATCACCTTAGATTAGCCTTTTCTTAATTATATTCATTTCCTTTTCCCTTTTCCAAACCCATTATAGAAGAAGCCAGCTTCTTTAAAACCTAGAGGTCACTCAGTTTGGCGCAAAGGGGTCCCCCTTGAACTAAGTTTCCCATAAGGCATTGTTACCTCGTCAATTTTTGGCGTCAACAGATATCATGAAGGCTTATGTGAAATAATGATTTGAAATCTTTTTTATATAGGAAATCCATCCAACTTACTATTTATTAGATCCTAGAAGTCAACATTTATGAAATTTAAACTTAAAACCTTGGTTTCCCACTCAAAACCTTAAAAGGGGGCCAAATAGGACTCATACACCACTTGTGGTGTATAGGTGCCATCTGGATGGGACTCATATGCCTAAGGTGCATATGGGTCCCACCAAGTTTTTTAGGTCGAGAAAATGTCAGGGATTCAAGAAATTAAGTATATTTTTGTTGATATTGTCAAGATTTCGGTTGAAATAAGCCTCAGGATGCATAATATATGGTCTTAGGGGCCTATTAAGGGTGATTTAAAGGTCATAAATTCAAGAGGGCCCAAAATTCAATGTGAAGGTGTAAATAAATATACTTTACAACATTAAATTAAGGAAAAATTAGGTCAATTTATCTTGAAAGGACCCTAAATCCAATGTGAATGTGGAAAACACATTACAAAACTAGATCAAGGTGACATTGGGTCCATTTTAGTGTTAATAATTCCTAAATTAAGTCATAAATTAGGTTTATTTAGTTCGCAAGGGCCCAAACAAGTGTGAAAATGTAATAGATGACATTTTTTGACACTACATGTAGCCCCCACTTTAGTGAGAGGATGAACTTGATTCAAACTCACATTAAAGTAGAAATTCAAGAGGGGTCCAAGCATACCAATGTGGATGAAATAGGATGAAAAAGATCAAGGGAGGTTGTGCAAGCCCCCAGGATCCAAGCTCCTATGTCAAACCAACATAAGCACAAAAGGACATGCACAAGGTGTATGATATGCAACATCAAGATACAGAAACATGAAATGTCAATAACTAAAAGAAAGAAAAATAAAAAGAGGTGGATCAAGCCTCAACCATTTGTACAATGCGATGTGTATGGGATCTAAGTTGTTTGTCCAAAAATGCATGCTCACTTTAAGGTAACAAAACTTTAGGTTGTCTATTGGGTGAGCATCCAAAAAGGTTGACTTAGTGAGAAAGTCATGCCTCTGTATCAGATTATCACCATATAATGAGAAAGTCATGTCCACATTTAGGCTTCTCATCATAAGTTAACCATACCAAAGCTATACCTCCTAATAAATTTGACAAGGCACCACAAAATAACTGAATTCGAGCTTCATGAGGAAAGCAAAGCTTTGTATGCTTGAAATGCATAAACAAATAGGATGGCTCCATAGGCAAGCAAAGTGTATTATACAAGGTGGCCATATAATAGATATTGTAAATGCAAAGTAGTGTACAATATGTTCAAAGGGATTTTTCTTAGTTCATGTAAGGTCTCTTCGTAGGGAACATTGTGCCTAATGTCTCCAAGAGAGGACAAGTTAAAGAAATATCATGCTCTCAGAGGATATCTAGCCCAATGACACCACCAAGAAAGGGACACATCAAAAGAATAAAGAAAATCATATAGTGAAACATGAGTTTCAATGTATTCCCCCACTTTAAAGTGGTTGCTAACACCATTGTTGTGAGAAATTGATTTAAAGTAGAAGAATACATAAGAGCTTATTTAGAAATCCCTATGCCAAGTCATATGTTTCCAATAAGCTACGTCATGAAAAGGAGGAATTTCCCCCAAAATGTATAACCCAGTATGTCACATCTTGGCCAACTTAAGGCATGTCATTCACATCCCAAGCTTGCTCTTATATGTACATGAAAGGTGGTCAAATAGAAAAAAGAGACAACAACAAGTGACATACGAGGACAAGGCTACCTAACCCCTTGCCCCCACTTAGTTTAGGAAAAGGATGAGTCAAATAGGATGAAAATAAGTATCAATTAGAGGAACAAGGTGCTTCAACACAATGAAGAGAACCACACTCCTTAAGATGTTGAATTGTACCACTCAAAGCTTTACATTGGTTAGTAGAATGACCATGAACTCTGTGATATGTGCAAAATGAATTATTGTAGTAAAATTTCTTTTGTTTTCTTGGAGGGAGAGATATCAAATGATCTTGGAGGATTATCAACAAGATACTCTCTTGCTCAATAGTAGAAGATGTTCCTTTATTTGCACAAGATGTCATACACACACTAAATGATAAGGCCTTAGATGTAAATGGAGATAAAGGTGGTAAACCTAGATCTTTCTTGAAAGATTATGGTATATTGGTTTGCTTCATGTGTCCATTGTATTCATGTTTGGAAGGGATATTGTATCCAATACCTTAACAGTATTTCAATTCAAATGAAGGGGGTTTGTGCTTCTGAGAAGGATTGGCTTCTTCATGAGAACAAAAATCTTGTTTAGGTTTCTTAAAGTTATGCATCATCCTATCATGGGGGATGGGAGTTAAATAGCCCCCATCACAACCATGGGATAATGTTGATGTAGAACCAAATTGAGCAAATGAAAAACATGGTTGTTTTGGTTTATATTGTGAGACTTTGTACTCTCTCATAAAGGAAGGTGTAAAATCTACTGAACCCCAATCATCACTAAAACTTGTGTTTGAAAATGAATCATTTGTATGACTCTTTGGACTTTGAGGGTGAAATTTTGGATTCCTTATTGAAATGAGGCATAAAATCTAACGATCCTCAATTATCACTAAAGAGTTTCATTGTAGGTGAAGGATTAGCATCAACTTGTATAGGTTCAACTTTTATTTTGGAATGAAATTATTAGGGGAGTTGGGAGTGTTATAGCTTCATTCATCTACTTCAACCATATTTATCTTGTTGTATTCATATTTCATCATATGGTGGAGAGTAGATGGGACTCCTTTCATAGCATGAATCCATGGTCTCCCTAGGAGAAGGTTGTATGAAATGGGTCCTGGCATGATATGGATAGGGGTAGGCAACACTACTAGTCTAACCTCAATAGTTAATGTGATAATTCCTAGTGGTTGCCTATTAGCACTGTCAAAGCCATAAGTATGAACATCATTAAGTTGAATAAGCCTCTTAGCCATGCCAATTTTGTCTAGGAGGTCAATGCTACAAACATTAAGACCTACTCCATTGACTATGAGAGTGTACCTGACTAAAATTTAGTTAATGATAACCTTTATCATCAAGGCTTCATTTTTGAATCTCAAGTGAGTGTAATTCATGTTTAGGGAATGTGATTTATGACTGTGTGAGTTGCAAACAATCAAAAGAGGATGCCACATCATTCACTTTCATAGAAGATTGGATCTCCTCCTGCTTCATTTGCAACAGTTATTGGAATAAAAAATTGTACGTAGGTGATATTTGAATAAGACTCCATTAGGATATCTTAGTAGGAGTATTTTTAAGGTCTTCCACTACATCATGCACAAGCGAACGAGGAGCACTAGGCTGAATATGTTGAGGCAATGGTAATGTTATGGGAGTGGTCTTTGGTTGCCTACATGTTTGAACAACTGTGTTATATCTCTGTTGCTGCAAAAAATTGTTGTTATCAAGTTGCATTAGAGATTTTAGGAAATCTCTAATTTTCTTTTTATGTGGATCACTAATGGAAGGTGACTTAGGAGGCTCACTAGTTAAAGGAGATCCAATTTGTGTCATCATAACCTCAACAAAATTGTCCTTATTTTCATGATCTCTTAGTGAAAAGGAGTCTAATTTCACTTCATCATCTTCATCTAAGGAAGCCTCATTACATATGTCAATGTTCACATTTTATTGCACCATGATATCCTCCCTATGAGGAGAGTTTTTAGGAGGATTGCAAACTAGATGTTCATGACATTCAAAGTTTGGTTCTTCTAAGATGACTTCATCGCAAGGGAGTTACCAATGGTTGGATTGTCTTCTTGGATGAGATTTTACCTAGGGGAAAATGGGAAACTAAGATTCACGTGACTTTCATTGATTGTGTTTTCTAACATCAAAGTATCTTCTTCACAACTAGGATAGATACTAGAAGAATAAATGTGATTGTCAATATTGTCCAAGTTTTCACTCCTTTTTCCCATAATGTATTCCAAAATAGGGTAGGTAGGGGAAGAAACATAAAGATGGTTGTCATAGATCTTAAATTTTTTATTATCTAACACCAACATATCCTCATCATTTATAACCTTATCACAAGGGGGAAAGATGTTGGTGGATGAATGTAGGTAGGTTTCAATGGTCTCGTGTTGTGTCCTATTATATGCATGATTACCTATGGTTATGCACTCTTGTTTAGTAATTTCTTTCCTCATAGGAGAGGTAAGAGGAGAGAAATAACTAGGGTTCTCAAAACTATCATCGATTAGTTCTTCTAAGATCGAAATATATTCTTCAAAAATAGGAGAGATATTGGGAGAAGAATGAATATGATTGCTATGATTACCAAAGATTGTATTCTCTTTCACTAGATTAACCTCGCTCATAGACGGGATACTAGGAGAGGGATCAATGATGAACAAAAAGAGATGGGAGAGGACTTCATATTCATAAAAATTTAACAAAACTTTCTTACAACACTCAAAAAAGATCTAAAACTAGAACATGAAGTATGATAACTATAGATTTTTGCAATGAAAACATGATGTAATGATTGTCCTACAAATTTGAAATGCAACTATGATAGAGAAAACATACAAAAGGATTTAATGCAAGTTTTAGATTTCAAACAAGATAATTTATTGATTACACTATGCAATAATCTAAAAGTGAAATGTTGTAAATGAAAATTTTGAATTAAGCAATGCATGAAATGAACCTAATTTTAAAAGCTAAATCTAATGAAATTCATGTAACATAAACTCATCAAAAATTGAAATAGATAACTAACAGAAGAAAATAGAAGTGCATAAACAAGGTTCCCAATGTTGTAAAAGGTAGTTTCAGGGTTGATCTAGGAATAATTCTCCTAGAGGGGTGTATGAGTCCTAGTCGGGGTATTTCAGGGGTTCAAATGTTGAAAAATGCACAACACAAAAATCCCAAAAAAGTAGGAAAAATAAACTGTACTAGGACTAAATCATCCAGAGGGGCATAGGAGTCCCAGATTGCAGTTTTTTTAACTATTTTCAGAAAATTATGTGTAAATGTTATGTTTTCTATTTAGGATGATGTTTATGCTAATTACAAATGTAGATTTTATATGAAATTTAATGATCTAAGATGCAAAAATGCAACCTATATGCACTTTCACTAATGTAATATTTAGAAACCCTAGATGCAAATTAACTAATGCAAATCCCTAATGCAAAGTTAATGAAAGCTAGATCTAGGAATATGATGCACTCCAAATTAGAAAATAGGTTTTCTAAATGTGGGTTCACCAAAATGAAAGGTAGAAAATTTTCGTTGGGTATGGTTTGGGACATAAAACAACAATCTTCTTCACTTCTCATTCAAGGAAACCATAGAGATCTCAATCCAATGATAGAATAGGTGAAATATATCTATAATAGGGTGTCCTAGGATATGATTATGGGATAAAGGAGGGTTCACCACCAATCTATGGCTTTGAAAGACAAGAAATGTAAATAACATGCAAAGTACCATGCAAAACCTAACTAAATGACCTAGGAAATGAAATTGGAATGCAAAATAAAGGACTGAGAAAGCACAGAGGTGCACCTGGAAGTTTGATGAGGTCAAAACAAGCTCCAAAACCCTAAAAAAATTCTATTTGATTCCCACTAGGACTCATACACTAGTTTGGGCGATTTAGTCCCAAACTAGGGTTTCTATGCCAAAACTGAAATCTCATAGTGGTTGATCTGAATCTCTTGAAATTTGAAAAATGTATTGTATTGGGACTCATATGCCACAAGTGGTGTATCAGTCCCACTTTGCTTTTTTAGAGGGTTAAGACCTAAATATGCTCTCCTATGTTTTCTCTTCCTCCCACACTTTGTTTCTGGATCTGAAACCTTGATTTATGACATGTAGTTGACTTTTTGTGAAGAAAAAATCCTTGTGACAACTTGATGACCCTCTTCAACCTTGCAAATTAATCTTCAAAGGATCTTCAAGCCTCAAAGAACCTAGATCTACAATCACACATGTAGAGAGAGAAAAACTTGTTTATTGTTAGGGAATATGAGTTTTCCTTTGTCAAACCCCTTTTAGGTAATTAAACCAAATGATGAAATAATGAAATAAGGACATGAAGCATGAAGCATGGAACATGAAACATGAACAATGATACCGTGAAAGATGCCTTGTAAATATACAATCTAACATGAAGTGGCCATGAAGGATGTAGATCTAGATCTTGAAATAAGTGTAGAACAATGCTTGATCTTGGATCTTTAATGCAACATCACAACACTAGCTCAACAACATACTTGATGCTTGATAACCTTGACATGTGGTGATGGATCTTGAATTACTACAACAATTGATGAAGAAATATACCCTTGAATATGTTAGAAATTTTATTGTTGAAAAATGGACCCTTGCCATTTTCATGGTATTTTAGGTTTTGTTTCATAGTGTTGGAGCTATGTTGCTTTAATTTTATTATGTATCTTGGCTTGAACATACTTATTTTGGTGCTAAAATTCAAAGAATGACATCTTGTGAAGGTGTTGTGAAGTGTTGTAAGACATTTCTACATTATTCTAGAATCTATTTAATGCAATTCACCTAAAAACCACCTTTTCACTTATCAAAAAGTCCTATTTTGAAGTGTTGTAAAGTCTTGTAACAATATTTCACGCTTTTCTAGGCATATTTTCACTATTTACACCCTTCTCAAGCTTTACTTTGTCTTTTTATGCCCTCATATGCTTATATTAGGTGTATTTTGGGTCTTATCCTAACAAAAAACATTAAACACAACATTATTCCTGACACTTGGTTGTGGGTCCTGTATGGGATTCATTCACCAAGGGTGGTGAATGAGTCCCCCTTGGCCCCAAATTCAAAATATTTTGAATTTCTTTCAGGATTTTACTCAAATTCACTTCATGTCGGCTTGTGATGAGGTATGAACAAATAGTAAGGCACAAGATTTTTATAAATATGTGATTCTAACCTCATTTTACATCTCATTCAAGTATTCAATATCCTAACATATTCAAGCAATCTTCAAGTAATCAAGCATCTTGCATCAACAATTCAAGCAATTTCAAGCACTTTGGAGCAGCCATTGACATCACTTCATATTTGCATATTCAATGATGTGGTAAGTTTGTAATAATTTCATATTATTCATTTATCATTTCCTTTGCATTTCATTCATTTCTATTGGGTTTGATTACTAAAGTGGGGTTTGACCAAGGAAAACCCCTATTCACTAACTCCCTAACATTCTTCCCCTTTACATGTGTCTTTGCAACCTTTGTTTTGAAAATTTAATAGGTTTAAAGGTGTTGAAAAGTGGATTTCAAGTCAACTAGGCTCTTCAAATCAATCCATCATCTATTCAAACAACTTAAGTGACTTTTAGCCCATTTTCTACAGAGTTGACCTCGACAACCATATACTCAATCATTACCAGATCTAAAGTAGTAGTGTTGACCCTTGAATTTTTAGAAATCTTGGGGAGGAATGATTTTCCACCCTTGGAAAATGAATCCCACTTGAAATTTGGAAATCTACATTTTGTCCGAAATCAACTCCCAACTGTCAGAAATTAGTTCCCAACACTTTTTCAATAGTAGGAAGACTAATTTGCCACCCTTGGCAAATGAATCCCATTGTGAAAAAATAGAAATTTTCATCATCGTTCCAGACATTCCAAAAATCTCACACATCATCGAGGTGCACTCAGATTTGATCGTGTACCTTCTATTGTGCATATTTCTTTCAATTTCTTCATCTTTCATAGTAGTTTGCATATCACAGTGTGTTTTCAAACATAGCTTAAATTGCACTTTTGCATTCATTTTAGATCATCTTAATCAGTTAATTGCACTTAGATTAGTTCATTTACATCATATTACATTGCATACTTCCTAATTTGAATGTTACATAAGAATTTTAGGATCTAATCTCTCTCCTTTTGGGTGAAAAACCCTATAAGAGTTAGAGAGTGCATTGGGTCCTAAAATCTACGTTTTAGAAATGCTCTTGAAAGATCTCTTGATGCTCTTGTGAAGTCTTATAATGCTTAAATATTGATATCTTATGTTGATATCATGAAGGTTTATGTGAAATAATGATTTGAAAGATTGTTTTTATAGGCAATCCATCCAACTTACCCTTTATTAGATCCCAAAAGCCGACATTCATGAAATTTAAACTTAGAACCTTGATTTCTCACTCAAAACCATAAAAAGGGGTCAAATAGGACTCATACACCACTTGTGGCATATAGGTCACATCTGGATGGGACTCATATGCCCAAAGTAGTGTATGGGTCCCACCAAGCCTTTTTAGGTGGATAAAATGTCGGGGAGTCAAGAAATTAAGTATATATGTCGATCTCGTCGATATTTTGATTGAAATAAGTGTCAATATGCATAATATGGGGTATTAGGGGCCTATTAATGGTTATTTAAAGGTCATAAATGCAAGAGGGACCAAAATTTGACGTGAAGGTGTAAATAAATACACTTTACAACACTAAATTAAGGCAAAACTAGGTCAATTTAGCTTAAAAGGGTCCTAAATCTAATGTGAATGTGGAAAAAACATTAAAACACTAGATCAAGGTGACATTAGGTCCATTTTAATGTTAATCATTCCCAAATTAAGTTAAAAATTATGTTTATTTAGTTCACAAGGGCCCAAAAAAGTGTGAAAATGTAAGAAATGACATTTTTTGACACTACACACAACCTTATGTAGTGACTTCATTTTCAAAGATAAAATTTTGGCTAAACTCTTCCCTAGATCCTTGAAAGATATTGCTTTAGAGTGGTTTTGCTCTCTACCAAATAACTAAATACATTCATTCAACTAACTTATTGATGCCTTTTACAACCACTTCCAAATTCACATGGGTCCTAAGATGAACCTATTTGATTTAATGACATGTAAACTGTTATCAATCAAATATGCACCCTTTGTCGGATTCACAAAAAATAGACTATCTATTGAAACATGGAAACTCTTTTCAGATGTGGGTGATCTATGTGAAAAGAGAATCTCCAGAGTGAGTTGGTTCTCCAAAAGATGACTCCTATTCTAAGTGATCTTCTTGGAAAAGGGATAGAGAATAGCTGAAATTAAAACCTATGACTTAAAATGATCCTCAAACTTAATAATGACTTTGATATTTCACCCACAAACAGTCTTCAGAAAAATAGCAATGAGTTCACAATCTCTTATGAAAATCAGTGCAAAATTGATTTGAATGAAGGTTTAGATTGAAACACAACATGCAACCTGCAACAAATGAACTTTCTACATTGATGATCTGCAATAATAGGACATAAAAAGGATCTGTAAATAGAATCACAATATAAACATCATACTAAAACTGCAAGTTGAGACATAAATTAGAGATAAGAATGCTTCTTTTTATTAGATGGAGTGAAACTCTCAAAACCTAAGTACAAAGAAGTTTACAAGCTCAAAAATGTGTAAGAGCCAGAAACTAGAATATGAACTCTGAAAAACACTAAGTTTTTCACAAGATATATCTCCAAAACCCTAATTCGAGCTCAAGAAGAAAGCTCAAGGAAAGGTATCAAAAATTGCCTCAAAAGTCTGCACAAAAGCGAAAAAAACACACTTTTTGCAAATACATATTGAAAAGCTCCTCAAAAAAGGCCAAATCTGCTTTTAAAGCAAAAAAAACACCTTATCCCTCCATCCAAAAATTCAAATCTGACCAAGGAAGAAAAGCAATAACAATCTACTAAAAATAGCAAAGAATAAAACAAATCATTTTATTCCTGCTTTACATAGCTTGCAGATTTAATTATTCTCTCAATTTGACTCAATTTTTTGCAACTAAATATTTAGGAAAATCTTTTGTAAAACAATTACAACCTTATACCTCCATTTACAATAATTGATTTTCTCAAAAAATCATAAAATATAATAGATATCCCCCATCCATATCCTAATTGATTTCTTCAAAATCAATCTGAAAACAAGATAAATCCTAAGTCATAAGTGCAATGATTTTACAACTTTTATTGATTTCTCACAAAATCAATTAAAATCAAATATATCTATCACTATCCACTCCTTATCAAGGCACCATTAATCAAAAATTTCTAAAGTTCATAGTCCCTTACATTGCCAAAAAATTATCAAAGAAACCTAAGGACTTAGGAAAATAGCACTACCATTTTTACAAGGCTCGACCTAAGCATTGAATAAGACATAAAAGAATAAGCTTAAAGATTATAATCTTAAATGAAAGGCCCATTTTTGAATTAGGGCATGAAGGTAAACAAAAACAAAAGAAAAACCCTTAATTTGGGTCATTTCATTTGGTGACTTTGGGGAAATTGCTCTGCAAGCAGTGCCGCCAAGTATGGGCTAGGGTTTCAGCTGGAAACCTCCATTTAAGCCTTCAATCGAGTTGTCTTTCTCTTGGATTTTGATCACATTTAGCCTCCACAATGCAGAGTAAGTGTTATTGATTGTTTTCTCTTCGTTCCTTTAGATTTTTGATGCAAATTGGATTTTTAAGTCATGACTGTAACCATATTTCTGATGCAACTTTTACTATCTCTGTATTTCACTTCTCCCTGGCCACCATGAGGAAGTTCAAGCTTGAATTTTTGAAACTCCTATGAAGACTTTGGTCGCGGCTAGTGCTCCTGTATTGGCCTGAAATGGTAAGCCTTTGTCTTCTTTTTATTTTCCTTGTTGCTTTCACTCAAAGAAAATTAACAAGAGTTAGCTCCTCTGTGATTTCATGAAGATTTGTGAGCCAAGGGCTCCCTCCAGGTTGCGTTGTGTACATACTTACTATGAGTTTTGAAAGAACTTAGAGCTTGACCCATGAATTGATAGCTCTGTGAGAGATTGACTGAGGATTACTTGTTCTTCCACAGGCAACTGATGATAGGACTTTGCTTCTATTTATTATTTCTTTTTAAGCAAGGCTTACAATTTTAAGAAAAATATGTCAGGTCGCGGCCACTCATACTCAAATTGGGCATTTGAAATCTTTTTGGGCTCGACCCATCAAAGGATTTTAATATCCTTGTATTCTGAAACAAAAACTGATATGGGCATTTGCTGTTTTGAAGAAAATGTACCTATCTTGTGATTTCTCTTAAGGAGCTCAACCCACCATGACTTCCTTTTGCTTTCTATTGTTTCTCATAAAAACCTTGACATTGGTGTCACTGAAAATTGTAGAATCTGTATTTTAATTCAAAACCCCACCTGAGTAACAAGAATTTTGTATACTTTTACTATTCATTCAAAACTCGGGCTTGACCCAGTATGGCATTTATTGACACTCTGAAATGGGTATCTTTATTCTAAAAAACAAACTTATCTGAATGTACTTTTTGTTGTATTCCAGCTCAACCATGGGAACACTGTATAAAGCTTGTATTTTGACAAAACCCCACTTGGGTGTATAATATTATGAAAATAGACAATTCCTTTGCATTACATTCTGCCTAAGACTTCCATATATCTATATTTGTTGCATTTTCAAGTGTCATCTCTATGTATTTTCTTCCTTGCACACATAAATCCTTTTGATCGAATCTGTAAATTACTTGTTCACCTTGTCTCTTATGCACTCCAAACCCTCATTCATACCATGTTCAATGTATACATGTTGTTCGTTTTAAAAGTGACTTTATGTATATGAATCCTTGAAAACCTGCTTGATAATTGTAATTTTTTTGAAAGTATAGTTTGAATGACAAAACAATTGAATGATAGAACAACACAAATATCCAAAATAGTGTATTCTAATTGTCTTCTTTTCAAAATAGTGATGTATTTTGCATTCTCAGCCAAATTGAAACTGGCTGTCTTGTTGAATCATTCATTTCACTTTACTAATTAGTTGGCTACTGGTCACTGTATTGATCTTATCTCCTTCCACTATTTTGATGGAAATTTGAAACTTATACTATTTGTTCATATCAAACAGTGCTCTCGTAATAAGGCATTATGTATGCCTATTCTCTATCACTGTCATGAGCATGAACACTATTGAACTTTGCATAATATTATGAACATGATGAAAAAATAATACTATGGCAGAAGAATATAACCATACAGTAGTGTTTGAGATGAATGTACTTAGTTGAATTGATTGAGCTTATTAAACCCACTGTTCACCTGTTGCTTTCAGAAACATGTTTGATTGTTATGAGTGAACAATCAACTTAATAACTTGATGGATGAACTCTATTTTTCTCCTTCAGTTTTATATTTCCCTTCTTGATGAATCATGATGATTGAACCCTCCTTCTCAGCTCACTTGTAATGAATAAGGGTCAACATGCCGAGATCTACCCTTGTGGGAGCCTGTTCTTCTCCACATGTTTGGTCTTCAAATAATAACCAGCTTCATGACTTTCCCTATACCTGCACAAGGAAACAAATGATTTAGCATAAAAAAAATATATGATCATGTTGATGTTCCTCTTTTAGCTCATGTTTATGCACTTTTCTTTAACTGGTTCTATGCATTGCAAGGATTGAAATATATCTCTGTTAGTATGGCATGTAGTATAGTTCATATCCTAAGCTCTTAATTGACGCCCTTCTTAATCTTTTGCAGGCACATTCAGGAACGAAAGCAGGATGGAGAAAGATACAAAGCATCAACTAAAGATTGACTCAGGAAATGATGGATATGTCCCATGTTACTTGTCACTTTCTCTTTCAGTTGTATATTTCCTTTCTTGTCTTGAATGGAACAACTATAACCATGGCTTGTGTGGATATTTAATTTCATTCTTTTGCTTTTCATTTTGAAAAGAAAATGCATTTATAATGTAATGTTTAACCATCATTTGAATGTATCACCATTTGAATTCTTGTAATAAAATGAAATGTCATAAATATGAATCACCTTATGAAATAAATGAAAGCATTAGTCATGCTTTGTTGTTTGATGCTCAATCCTATACTCCATTTGATTGTGAAAAACTGAAAAGCAATTCCTCGAAACTCAGTTTCCTCATTTCAATGTATAACTATCACTTATAAAATGATAAATAAGATGCAATCAACACTTGGCATATGTAGAAATAACTGTATTTTCCACTTTTAAATATAACAATATTTAGTCAGCTCCACCAATTAAGTTGTAGCGAAAAATTGGTAACATAAAAAAAAGGATGATGAAAAATTTATTGATCTCATAGTGTGATATCAAATGATTTACTCACAAATAAACATTAAGATTCCTATTGCTAGCCTTCAAAGAATGTTTATTTCCAATTTACATAACAAAATCCAATCCAAACTTGAGATGTTGAAATTCCTATTGTTTACCCGTTTGTGTACAACCCTTCATGATTACCAAAATTTGGTTAGTAGTCGTGAAGTTAAAATACCTCTAACCATCCAATAAAGTATGAATCCACACCTAAAACAAACCATCAACCTTTCAAGAAATAAAATAGGGGATTTTTAGAAATTAATCCCCCTCAACCAAATCAACATGTTGACACCCAAGTGGCTGCTATAAAGACAAATAATCCATATGCCTTTGGGGATAGAAATAGAAATTTCACCCCTCTACCTGATACCCTTCATAATACCATGTTGTAGCTCTTAAACAAGAATTTAGTTTCCTTACCTCCTATTAGAGCTCTTGATCCTACTAAGCCTTTAACTTCAAAGTATAGACCAAATGCCTATATCATTTTCATCGACAAAATGGACATGATACAAAACATTGCAAGCATCTTAAACATCTGGTGCAAGACCTCATTGATTCTAATCATATTCGAATTGGAAGTGTTAATGATCAAGGTAATAAGTCTGTAGCTCCTCCTAACCAAAAATTTAAAATATTTTACCAATCCTATCCAAAACCATAACATTTCCTTTGTCAAAGCTAGTGAAACAAATAATGATGTGATGAATGTTGACATACAGGATGATAACACAAATGATAATGAGGAACACTCTATTAAATCTATGGTTGGATTTATTGAAATTAAACCTTGTAAGGGCCAAACTAATATACCCCTTGACATTTCTTTCTCACAAAATGACATACTAAAAAATGTGCTTGATGGTCCTCTCTACATAGCTAGAAGAATCAATGGCAAGCCTACCAATGGGATATTAATCAATTCCATCTATGTAGAGAATGTGATCACTGAAGAATTCCTATTTGTGCATGAACTTTATCAAGATACTTATGAAAAATTAAAATCATGGATCAAAACACATAATGGTTTTGCTTTCCCTACGATAGGTTCGATAAACCCCCCTTTAAAATTTGGATTGAAATAATTAAATGTCTCATTCACCATCATCCCAACTTCTGACCAATTTTGTGTGAAGATCCAAGGCTTCACTCCATGAATGTCATCCCGTCAGTTGTGTATAAATGCTTAAAGTTTCCATTTCGCTATGAAATATTTACTATACATCATAGTGGCTTTAATCTTGTGTCTTCCCATGGGAACTTCTCATTGGATTTCTTTTGGACCAAGCCTACAGAGCCTATTAAACCCCGTGAGGACTTCTTTTTCAAATCCTATAAAAAATTTAAGGAAAAGAATATAAAAAAATTATCCCATATCAATATGCCTCAACCCACGATTGAGCCTCCTATCCTTGATGAGACAATGATTGAACCAAAAGCTCTTCCAACTAACCAAGACCAACCTATGACAAATCCTTGATCTATTTCCTATAATATACCATGAGATAATAAAATTAGTCCCGTTGTGCCTCCTAAAGTCAAACAAGTTTACAAAGATAATGAGAAAGTGGTTGAACAACCTCCCATGCTTCCTTTCATTCTTCCGTTAAGGGAAGAAAATAAACCTATGGTTTCTAAACCCGCTCTTGCACAATCACAACTTGAAAATTGAATGAAAAGAAACTGAAATGCTAGAGAGTGTAGGCGTAGACATTGTGCTATTGTTCATTTATTACAAGCAAAATAAGAAAAGAACAACATAGAAAATCAAAATCTGAACTTGTCTCAAGAAATGCATGATGTCTCTCCACCTTCGCCACAACATAAAAAACAACAACCTTCTAACGATATTGCCATTAGACCCGCTATTGTGATTAACTTGGATGATGATAATGAAATTGCAAAGAATGATGAACAAGTGCATAATGATTTGAGTTTATTGTTTTCATCTTCTATGAACTTAAATGATAACAACCATGATGATCCTCCTAATAGGAGTGTTGAACTTGGTGCTTGTTCTACTTTGGCACTTGATGTTGTCCCTTTGGCTAGTTGTCTTCCTTCCGCATATATTGAACAAGAATGGGATGTAGACAATCTACTATAGGTTGAATCACATGTGCCTTACTAGGCTTGTCTTTATTTTCCTTTTCATGTTCTTTATGTGATTGCATCATGTGCATTATGTGATCCCCCATACTTTTTTGTTTGATGTGCTTCATGTGCATTCCTCTATTTGTATATACATTCCTCTATATGTCATAAACATTTATCTTTTCTTTGTCTTGTGTTTTCCTTTTGGAGATGACACAAGACATCGAGACATTTATGTCTCTTCCATATTGACCAAAAAGCTTTTTCCTTTTTTTTTCTCTCTATGTGTCACTCTTCTAGCTCTACGAGTATTTGAGGAATGATGCTTTCGATCTCTATAACAACATTGTAGCAAGGACATACTAACCCAAAATCTGTAGATCCATTATGTGTTCGGGATTTCATTTTGGGGGCAACCCCTTGTGTAGTTTTCACACACACGCCCTGCTGAAAGTAGGGACCCTCTTTCGCTTTGGTTTTGGTGTCTTGGCCCCTTTCATTTTGAGGTTTTTTCTTATTTTGGCATGTGCTTAAATGTTTATTTTGATTGCCTAAGTGATTTCCCTAAGTTATTCATTGTAAATCTTTGGTTCTAGGTGAATTTAGGGTTTTCACCTTGGTTCGAGAATTTCCACCTCGGTCGTATTTTCCCGGATCCTGTTCGGACTCCGGATGAGCTCTCTGGTTCAGATATTTTCAGTCTTCACGGAATTCCGTGTGAGATGGATTTTTCCAAATTTCGTCTTGTCGTCGAGTTCGTCGGGTTCTCGAATTTTCCTGGCTGTCTTGTTGGCTACATTAAATGTTTTCGTATGAGCTTTGAACGATGTATTTAATCAATCTTTGAGGTCTTTTATGCAATTATGCTTATTGTTTTCCATCGATTGAGCTGAGGAGTTTTCTCTTGAATGTGTTTGATTTGATTTGAAGCATTGAGTTTGCAGATTGTGGGTTTAGGTGGTGATTTCCTGTGCATTTTGTTGTTGTTCTTCACAGAGTGCCACTAAATTCACGTTTGTTATTTATGAGACTGATTTTTGCTTCATCAATGGTATGTATTTGATTTCCCTGGTTCTAATTGATGAAGGTTTGTGTTGCTTTGGTGTTTTGAGATTATTGGGGTTCAAATTCTTCAATGTTTGATCATTTCATGACTAGGGTTGCATAGCATTGCTTGATTTATGGTCTCCCAAGTAATTTCCAAGCTCGTTTGTTTCTTTTACTTCTGAGGAGTCTTGCTTGAGAGTCATGATTTCCCCCCTAGTAAGGAATTAGTGCTTGAAATGTTTGAATCCTGAGCTTTCCTATGCATTAATGGTGGATGTATAGGGTTTGAAACCTAGGCCAATACCATTCCACCTTATTTCACCTTAAAATTGGCCTATAATTCTAAGAAAATCTATGGAAGGCCTATACCTAACTCATCTCAGGCCTAGATTCTCAAAATTTAGGATCTATCCGTTGGTCTGAGCGAAATTGTGATTTTGTGTCGCAGTTCGGGTTTCGTCCTCAGTTTAGGATTTTTCGTCTCCGGTGGATTTTTCAGTTTTGGCGCATGTTCTTGATCTCCTTTGATCTCCTAGAATCCACGTACTTTCATAGTTTTGTCTTGTCCATGGATTTCTGTCGGGTCCAGATTTTCCCGAAATCCTTGGCTTCCTATATTTTTCAAATTTGCAAAGTGTCTCTGCCTTCCCAGAAATCCATCCCTGGTAGATTTTCCTAAAATCTAATGAAATATGATGGAATATGAAATAATATGATTTTTTAATTGTTAATGGTACATTTTATGATTAATTTATGTTGTTTTGAGATCTTATATATCGTTTATTGATTGATAATGGTCGGACTTAGTTGATAGTAGGTGCTTTCATGTTCATTTCACTGGAATCTGTCTGGCTTGGAATTTCCCAGAGTTCCTCCTAGCTTGGATTCTGTGAATGGTCCTAAAACCCAAAATTCATTACAATCATTTTGTATGGGATTCATTTTAATGATGGTTTTGATGTATTAACTTTGACTTCCTGCGGTTTTTACTATGTTCTCTTTGTTGGATGCAGGCTGAGTCTAGCAAGGAAGTGACTGGGTCTTCAATGTCTGAAGCAGAAAGGATTAAAATGGACATCAAAAGCAAGATTCCAGAGAGTAAGATTACATCAATTTGGTCAGAAGTAACTAATACGAATGTTTGCCTCTAGTATTACAAGGAGTTCAAAGGAAGAATGGCAACAGATGATCTTCCCGTGGTGTCTAGGAGAATGAAGGAGTTGGGCTTGTCACATGTGGCCGGTTTTCCTTCCACAGTCCAGTGCTATGAGCTTTTCCTCGAGTGTGCCATACATTATGATCAGGACACACAAAGAATTATTGGTCCTCAAGGAAGAGTTGTAGCAAATCTGAATCCTGTTTCTATAGCCCAAACTTTAGATATTCTAGATAGGTCTCATGTGATGGCATTCAACATGGAGGCATCTAAGAAATATTATGAAGAGGAGACTGTGAAATCATAACAGCTTATCAATTCCTGGCTGGAGAAGCCCAAGTCTTATTATTCCAAACTGGCCAAGCAACTGTTTAGAGAAAACTTCAAGAAAGAATACTATGATGCTATCACATTGCTTAGCAGGGTGGTTGGATTAAGGAATGCAGGTATGTTTGAGAATTGGATGTGCCACGCTATTGTGAGGATGGAACAAGAACATATCAACTATCATTGGGCTGGTGTGATTAGCAGGGTGATCCATGAGCAGCTATCCAATGTGTTACAAACTAAGACCTTCACAATGACCTCGTACTTGGTCTATGCACTTGCAAGATTTCACCCCTACAAAGGGTTGAGCACCAGGGGGATCTTTGGGCAGGATGTCATCTATGAGGTTTACCCTCAATTGCACCTAGGAAGCTCTAGCTATAGGAGGGTGAACGATGCATTCACCATGCATATCACCAAATTACTTCAGGGTGCAGAGCATGTAAGAATTTCGAACCAAGCAAAGGAGCTCATCAAGAATATGGGGCATGTTTATTCAGTTCCCAACTTTCTCATACATCCAGATTGATGGTTGCCAAAGGCCCTCTTACAAACTTCCAAGGTACCCTACAGATCACATTTTACTTTTGGAGGTCACTAGACATATATGTGACTTTGATGCCATTATTGAGAGGGACAAGCATAAAAATGGTTTTGGTGGAGATTTCCCATTAAGGATTGGCACTAGAGAGGTTTGTCCTTCCATTGGTTATGCCTAGGCTTCTGAGGAGGAGATGAGTGCTCTTGGTTTATCCTTCCATTCTAAGACATCAAGCTTTGAAATCATAGGTGAAGCCCAAAAGAGAGCCAACAGATAATACAACCATAAGGTTGAGTTAGAAGATTACTGGGCTAACTGTAGTGATGAATACGAGGTAAGGAAGAGAAAGTTCTCTCAGCTCCCAGTAGAATGAATCCTATTATACAATGTGAGGGCAGTCCCAAATCAGCTTGAGGATGATGGAAACCTGATTCAGGGCCATGCTTATGAGGCAGTGAAGGATAGGCCGATTGGTGATGTGGATTGGTTAGAGGAAGAAAAGACAACTAAAACAGTTGATGGATCCAGTCACCAAATTCACTAGAATGTGGCTAAAGCATAAACTATGGGAGTTAGAAAATGAAGGTGTACAATGCACCTATGATCTAATGGGGGATTTGGATCCTCACTCCACTTCTAAGGAATCAACTGAGCAGGATCCTAAGCACAAAGGAAAGATGGATTCTCCTTTCAAGATCAAGATAAAATGTGTTTAGGAGGAGGAAGTCCAAGAAACAGAAAAATAGAGAAATCCAATAGCTAAGAAAAGGTCAAGGACCAAGAAGTCTGAATAGAAGGAAATTAAAAAAGAGATTCCTGAGGTTGATGTTCTTGTGCCTAAAAGGAGAAGAGTCATAAGACTGTCATAGAAGGAAAGCTCCAAGGTAGGAGAAGAAGAAGTTACCCCACCAATGGTAAATGTAGAAATCTCAAAGGAGAAGGCACAGGTGTACACAAGGAGGTCTAGGACTCCTTCTCCCAAGGATAGTGTGCCTAAAATAGACCTTCCTCTAGTTATTTATCATGAGGATCAGCATGATGATATTCCTTCTGCCCATGAAGCTCAAAGCAAACCAAGTGAATCTAAGAAAGTTGAAGATCATCCAGGCACTGAGGAAGAGGAATTTCATGAGGGTGACCTTTATAGTGCAAAAGCGGAAGTTGAAAAGGTAATGCAGTCTCCCTTGGTTGCATATGTAGAGTCACCTATTGGAACTGAAGAAGTTAAATCACCTCCAAGAGATGAAGAGGCAGATAAGATTCCATCACCTGAGCACAAGGGGGAACATGCTGAGGAGAAGGAGAGAAAGAAAGAGACTCCTGAGAAGTAGGGTTTGAGTGAAGAAGCACCTAAGGGTCAATAGGAGGAGGAGAAACAAAGCAAAGTGTATTTGGAATCCACTGTCCCTGATTGGTTGGATAAGGAGATAAGGAGAAAACAAGTTATTGTGGAAGACACCCCACCCAATTGGGATGAGCTGCTAGCCGAGATTGGAAAGGATAAAGGTAAAAAGAAGGCTAGGGTGATTTCAAGGATTGAAAGAGATGAGGCCAGCAATAGAGTTGTCCACATTGCAACTCCTGCTCAGGATAAGAATAGAGATGAGGTATTTAGAAAGGACTATAATGTGCAGACTTTCAATTTGGGGCCCACTTCTGTCGAGCAGAACATTGAAGATTATTAGGGTTCTAGTGCAGTCATCTTGGGAAGATTGAGGAAGGAAATAAAGACTAAGCAGGAGCTAAAAAAGGAAAATGAGAATCTTAGGAAATGCATGGAAGATTTGATGAAGCCCTTGCAATCTATTAACCCCTCAGTTTCTATTGTGAATCCTTTACCTTAAGAGACTATCACCGAGTTGGAAAAGATGAAGGCTTCCAATCTTGCTACTGCAAATTGGCTACAAGGAGTGCAAACAAAAGGAAATGATGCTATCAAGGACATTCTTTCATCTGGGAAAGATGCTATGAGAGCAATTGACTGGTTGAAAGAAGTGTTGGCTCAGGACAAAGAAGATACAGATCTCCTACTATAGAAAATGAAAACTATCATGGAGTATACCAAGGATAAGCTAATAAGTGATAGAATTCTCCCTTCCTTCAGAGCTGTTGAACCTTGGGAGTGGTTTGAGGCATTGCAGATCAGGAAAAGGTTCTAAAGAAGATTTACAAATAGAGGAGGCAGATTGATGATACCCTAATTGGTTTGTATAATGGATCCATTGCTTTATTTGAGATTATGACAGGGAGAAGGAAGATTGCCCCTAAGTATTTGAGTTTAGAACAGTTGAGAAAGTGGTGGCATGATGTTTATGCTCCAATTAATGATGATTCTATTTTTGAGCACCAGTTGGATGATGTGGCCACCTACATTATTTTCATTGACAAATACCTAACTTATAAGGTGGAGTGGGATAAGTCAGTGAAACAATCCAGGGAAGAAATTGCATCAATTGGAAGGAGACTTAGGGTTTTTCCTTTACCACCTGTGGCTGACTTGGATAGGGTGCTTTCGAAAGTTCATGAAATGCTGGATCAGAATAAAGACAAAGGGGAAGGTAGTTAATGATGGGATACATCGATATTTGTGCTTCCCTATTATTTTTCCATGCATTGATCCGAGCTACATTGGAAATCCCAGGCCGACCTAGAGGACGTTCATCTATTTAATGCATATTTTATCTCATTTTGAATTTCTCTTGGCCAACTTGTTGTGCCTAATTATTATTGTAAAATCCTATCTAGGCCGACATGTTTTGGGGGGTTCTATAAATAGGGCATTTTTCCTCATTTGTAAGGGTTAAGAAATTTTAGACATAGAGAGATAGTTAGAGCGAATTAAGTAGAGCAAGAGTTAGCAAGTAGTTGTTCTCAAGCAAATCTTGTAACAGAAAGTTGGAATTGTTGCTACAGTGGATAATTTGATGCAAGTAATGACATTGTGATTTGGTGCCATACGTGTGTTCCTCTTATCTTGCATGGTTCTTGTTATTCTCTCTTTAGAATTTCTTTGAGGAAAATCGATATTTAGAATTAGATTTGATTTAATGGTGTTTATGGTTTGATATTTGAAGTGTTGTAGCAATCCCTGGTCCATACTTTTTGCAACCAACTGATTGTTAGTTGCTTTGCAAAGTTAGCCTGGACCTTTATATTCATTATGCTTAGTTCAATTGTGAGGGTTTACTCATTTCAATTGCAATAGGGTCGTTTGAATGAATGTTCATGGTTTGAAAATCTTAACACCTTAGAAGATTGCAGATCCATCTGGGTCAAGTAGAAATTAGTTTTGAGGGATTGGTCCATTTCAAGTGTTGGTCATTTGCATTGTTAATCTTAGGTTTAATATTAAGTTTAGAAATCTCTTTGAAACCCTTTTTTTTTGTTATTTATTTGATTATCAAGGATTAAATTTAAGATTGAAGTATCATCATTTTGTTAGATCTGATAAATTGAGATTCAGTATTTTGCTTGTAGTAAGGTCCCATTGTGATTACCAGCATTTTCAGATTTATCACTGAGTTGTTTATGCATTGTCAAGACTTGACATTAGAGACCTTGGGGTTATCTCTTGAGGCTTGCTGATAGAGATTTACCTTTCAAGAGAGATAGGATATTATATTTTGTCTGAGTTGTTGTTGTGCAGAAAATATCATCAACAGATTAGCACTAGAAGGAGGGCCTGAATAAGCAAGATGGATTGATTTTTGAACGGCATCTCTCCTGAAAGATTTAGAAGAAGAACAAGATCTGCTCCAGGAGAGGAGGAATTTTAGGAATTACCACACCCTACTAGGTCTAGAAGGACTAACAGAAGGGGAGAATCATCATCATCCCCATCTTCATTAGGTTCATCTGAGTCTGAGTCTGAGGACATTCCCATTCCACAACCTCAGCCAATCATAAATCAGTCATTACCACCCCCACCTCCACCAATGGGTTTCCTAGCAAACAACCCATCTCCATTTAGTTTTTCTAATTACAATGTTATGCCCTTAAACCCTGAACACTTTTGTTCAAAATTCCATGTCAATGATCCCAATAGAACCGCTGAGGAACACATCAGGATCTTTCAGACTGGCCTTAAGGATAGAGGGATAAACCATGAGGATGTAGCATGTAGACTCTTTCCTTATTCATTGGGGGAGGATGCATTCCATTGGTACAATCATTTACCTGTTAGGTCTATCCAACATTGGACTGAGCTAGAGACTGTATTTTTGCAGAAGTTTCGAATTCCCATTAGTTCTAACGAGCTTTACCATCAGTTCACTAATGTGAAGAGGGAGGTCAATGAGCCTATAGGATCTTTTAACAATAGGTTTCATCGTTCCTATACCAAACTATAGGCCCCCTATGATGTTGATGAGCCCACTACTTTAGAGGTCTATTATGAGGGATTTGGCAGTCTGAAAGCTACCTTTATGAAGTGGAGTAATAACCCTCCTGCTAATCTACTTGATGCATATGTAAAGGCTATGAATGTTAGCACCACTTTAAGGCAACATCTTTCTGGGCCTTTACCCTCATTAGGACCCGTTGCTCACCCTGGACAAGTTCCAATTCTCAACTAGGCTCTTGCCAGCCATACTCCTATTATGAATCCGGTACCTCAGTTGCCTCTGGTCCCTCACCCAGGATCTCTTGTGGGACAAGTTTCATCCACAATTAGTTACCCTTAGAAAAATGTGAATCAACCTCTACTTATATAGCCTCAGACTAGCTATCCCCCATACCTGCAGAATTCTAAAGTTTTGAACCAATCACTAAATGCCAACGCTACAGTAGGGTATTCCCAGAATAATGTGAATCAGCCTCCATATAGTAATCCTGACAAGGAGAGACTGGATGAATTGTCTGAACAAGTAAAGAAGCTAAATATGGAGGTGACTTACTTGAGGAACTAGAACAGTCAGTTGCAAGCTGCTCAGAGAAATATGTAGTCCAATCAGAACAGAGAAAATCCACAAGGACAACACTTTGATAGAGGGCAACATCATGAAAGAGGATACAACAACGACAGAGGATATAACCAGGATAGAGATTAAAACAATGAAAGAGGGTATAACAATGATTGACAATTTAATAATGATAGAGGGTATAATAATGATCGAAGACCAAACTATTATAAAGGGAAATCCTTAGGCCAGAACTTTGATAAAGGGCAAGGTGGTGGACAAGGGTTCGATAGGAGGTAGCCATCAGGACATAATAGGACTTGGAACACAAGGCCCAACAATGGAGGATTCCCCACCCCATTAGATCAACTAGTTAATCAAACTGTCAATCAATCTATCAATCAGCCAGTTAATCAAGAGAAGCCTCCTAGCGGTGTATATCTAGTTGAGGCTGCTTTATCAGGATGGTGTAGGCTCCATAAAATGAGTCAACATTCTGAGTTAGATTGTCAAGAATTTCAAACAATAGCCTCAATCTTTCAGTACAAAGTGGAGAACAATGCAAGCAGTCAAGAAATAGTGCCATCTACTCCCTACGATTCACCAGTGTTGGTACTGAATCATGCTTCTTTTCCTCAAAGTAAGGAGAATGTACCTGAAGAGGAATTTGACCAGTTGGAGGAAGAGGCAGACCAGGTATGTAATGGAAATGAAATAAAATAGTTATTTGATGAGAATCCAGTGAATGATAATGGTCCTAGAGATGAAGAAGAGGCTTTTGTTGAAGAAGTACAAACCTTCCAGAGACCTGTCAAGAAGTATGACTTGAGGGAATTGCCACATAGGCGTCCACAAGCTAGAGGCCCCTTCACTACTTCCATTCCACCGAACAATTTCAACACGCCTCTAGACCCTAATGCTAGCAATAATCCATCACTACCTCAGGTGTCCAGGCAATATTTATCTCAATATCCAGGGCATATTGATGTGCAAAAAGGGAGAGGTGCTGATGCAAACAAAGAAAAAGTGATGGAATACCCAAAGGAGACCCCTGTTGATCTGAGTGAGGAACAATTGGCCATGTATGTTGTTGAAGAACTCAGAAAATTAAAGGTAAGCCTATCTGCATTTGAGTTACTAAGAGTTCCAACCATTAGGAATGCAGTTCCAGGAGCTTATAATGCAAATTCCATGTCACAAGATAAATTAGTTAGAAAAAGTATTAATAGAGCATCTAGTTCTCAATTAGTAGGAAGGCACAATCAGGCTCATAATCAAGTCCATATGCCCCCTAGAGATACTGGGAAATAGAAGGACAAATATCAAGTTGCTCAATTAGATACTCCCTTAACTCTATTTCAAGGGAAAACAAACACACCTCCATTCTTGATTTCTGTTCGAATATTTGGTAAGAATTTGCATAATAGTTTGCTGGATTCTGGTACTTCAACAAATGTTATGCCTTTTGGTGTATGTAAAGCTATGGGTATTACTCATGCTGACTCACAAAAGAAAGTCACACAATTGGATAGGACTGAAGTCAATGTTGTAGGGGAGTTAAATATGATTCATATGCAGATTGCTTTTGATCCTAGAATTCAACAGGTTATCAATATACAGGTGGCTGACATACCTAACACTTATGGCCTAATCCTGGGAAGAGACTTTACTAGGGCTTTGAATGGATATGTCTCAACTGATCACTCCCATATGTGTCTTCCCTAGAAGGGAGTGTCGAACCAGATTAGAATTGAAAGAGAACCTAGAATGAAGTACATGATCATGAAATATTAGAAAACCTCTACTGAAATTCTGATATCAGAAGTAAGTATGGGTAACTATATGCTTGCAGCCCCTCTTGAGGAGCTAGATGTGGAGGAAATTCTTATGTTCCACACAACACCTATTGACCTTACCGCAGAATCCAGTGGTACTGAAGCCCTAGTTGAACCAGTTGAAAATGATAATGATCTGGAAGATAGTCAGCTTGGTTTGCTAGATAATTTTCAAGAGTTCATTCAAAAGTGCATTGAAGACTAGGTTCAGTTGGGAAGAGGAATGAACTTTGAGGAACTACTCTTTCCCAATTGGTGTAGGGTGCATAATTATTCTCATTCAGAATTGGATTGTTGCTTATGCCAGGCTGCAGTGGAACAAATACAAAAATGTATCAACCCCACTCTAGCAATCAAAATTGATATCCAGAATGTCCAAGAAGATCCCAAAGGAAAAAGAGTAATGCCTTCTGAAAGATCATCCAACAGCAATAGTGTGAGTGACAAAGCAAGGAAGTCTGTAGTTGCTAGTTGTTGGACTTTAAGATTCGATAGGTCCAAATCAAAGCAAGGAGCTGGGGCAAGTTTCGAGCTAAATAGTCGAAGAGGTAAGACATTTTTTGCTGCTCATAGACTTCGATTTCACTGTACGAATAATGTAGTAGAATATGAGGCTTTGGTGCATGGATTGTTAATGGCATTGAAGAAAAAGGTTAAGAACTTGCAAGTTTTTGGAGATTCTGAGTTAGTAGTCAAGCAAGTTAAGAGACAATACTCTTGTCATGATAGGAGAATGACCAACTATAGACATAGAGTATGGAATCTTATTGAAGGATTTGATGCCTTCAACATTCAGTTGATTTCATGAAGTAAGAATCAGACAACTGACTCCTTGGCCCAGGCAGCCAGTACATTACAACCTCTATCTCTTTCTAGACTAAAGAAGTTTACTGTGGAATTGACCTCAGTACCCTCAGTACCTGATAATGTCACCAACTTCTAGGTGTTTGAAGATGACAAGTATATATTAGATTTCATTACTAGTACAGATGTCCTTGCTTCTCAAATCATTGACGAAACTGAACTCCAAGAAGCAAAGATGGACTTGGAAGGGGTAATTAATCTGAAGATCAACATAATTCCCAGAGGGATGGTGCAATTAGAAAGGATCTTTGATCTAGACAAGGTCAGGGAGCAAGAATAGGATACCAGGAAAGAGTCCATTAGTGGACAGTGTGATAAATATAATATGGGAACTTAGGATGATGTAAAAAATGTCTTTATTGGAAAAGTTTTCACTCCAGAAGAAAGAAAAGGAATCATCGATGCATTACATAGATATCCAGATGTGATAGCCTGGAGTTATGAAGATTTAAATACTTATGATACATTGATCATAACCCATACTATTCCCCTCAATCTAGGAGTAAAACCTTTCAGACAGAGGCAAAGGCCTATCAATGGTTTACTGGAACCCATAATACAGAAGGAAGTGTAGAAAATATTATCTACAAGAATAATATTTCTAGTCAGACACTCTACTTGGGTTGCAAACCTGGTTCTAGTGCGAAAGAAAAATGGTGAAATTAGGCTGTGTAGATTTTAAGAACCTAAACAGAGCTTTAGAAAAAGATAATTATCTAGTATCCTCATTGGATGAAGTGCTCTAGATTGTTAATGGATCTCAGATATGTCTTTCTTGGATGGTTATTCAGGATACAACCAGGTCATGGTGCAGTATGAGGATAGGCACAAGACTACTTTCACCACCAAGTGGGGCACTTTTTCCTACAGAAGGATGCCCTTTGGTTTGATTAATGTTGGAGCCACATTCCAAAGAGCCATGGAAATTTCCTTTAAAGACATAATTGGTAAGTGCATAATCATTTATATGGATGATCTAACAGTCTTTTCCAACAAGAGAGGTGATCATATCTCATATTTGTGCAAAGTTTTTTAGAAATGTAGAGAGTTTGGGATATCTCTCAATCCAAAGAAATGCATCTTTGGAGTCATAGAGGGTAAATTGTTGGGGCATGTTCTCTCCAAGAAAGGAGTTTCCATTGATCTAGAATGAATAGAAGCTATACTCAAGATTCCACCACCTGCTAGCAAGAAAGAAATGAAATCATTCTTTGGTAAGATCAACTTTGTAAGGAAGTTCATCACTAGGTTCGCAAAAATAGTTAAACCCCTGAATGCAATGTTGAAGCAAGAAGCCAAAGTTGAATGGAATGCAGAAGCAAAGGAAGCATTTGCAGAGATAAAAAGGGCTATTGTTGAAGCTCCTATTTTGGTAAGTCCAGACTATGCTAAACCATTCTATATATATTCATTTGCTTCTGACCACTCTTGTGTTGCTATGTTAACTCAAAAATTGGACCAAGGAAATGAGAATCCCATAGCATTCATGAGTGCAGCATTGAAGGATGCAGAGCTGAGATACCCAAGTGTGGAAAAGCAGGCCTATGCCTTAGTCAGAGCTGTAAAAAAATTTAGGCCCTACATCCTCAGAAACAAAATCTTTGCAATAGTTCATGATCCTACAGTCAAGCTATTGTTGATGCAGAATGAGCTGGGAGAAGGTAGAGCCAAGTGGGTAACTATGTTACAAGAGTACAATATTGAAATTCAACCCACGAAGCTGGTAAGAGGGCAAGGGCTTACAAAGACAATGGCAGATATAGGCCCTGATCTTACAGCTCAGAACTACAATTTAGAGGATGTGTCTCCTGATGAGTGGTATTATGACATCGTCCATTATCTTCTCACTCATAGATTCCCTGATCATCTGAATGCAGTACAAAGAAGGGAATTGCGTTTAAAGAGTGACAGTTTCATGCTGAAAGGAGCTTGTTGATCATGTTTTCTACACAATAATAGCCAGATAGAATATGATACCCTATCTCTCTTGAAAGGTAAATCTCTATCAGCAAGCCTCAAGAGATAACCCCAAGGTCTCTAATGTTAGGTCTTGACAGTGCGTAAACAACTCAGTAACGAAATGTGAAAATGCTGGTAATCACAATGAGACCTTACTACAAGCAAAATACTGAATCGATTTTATTAGATTTAACAACTGGTGATACTTCAATCCTAGGCTTAACCCAATAATCAAATAAAATAGAAAATGATAAGGATTTTGAAGAGATCTTAAATCTAATATTACTCCTAAGATTAACAATGAAAATAACCAACACTCGAAATGGACCAATCCTTCAAAACTGATCTCTGCTTGACCAAGATAAATCTACAATCTCACATAAATCAATGCAATCTTCTGAGGTGTTAAGATTTTCAAATCATGAACACTCATTCAACAACCCTATTGCAGTTGAATTGAACAAATCCTCACAATCAAACTTAGGCACGCAGAATATGAAGTCCAGGCTAACTTTACAAGGCAACTAATAGTCAGTTGGTTGCGAAAAGTATGGACTGAAGGATTGTTGCAACATTCAAGTATTGAATCATAAACATTATTGAATCAAATATAATCTAAAAATTAACCTTCTCAAAGCAATTTAAAAGATAGACTAACGAGAACCATGCAAAACAAAAGAAAACAAGTATGGCACCGAATCAATGTCATTTCTTGTATTCAAATTATTTACTGTAGCAACAATTCCAGCTTTCTGTTACAACATTTGCTTGAGAATATCTACTTTCTAACTTGCTTCTAACTATCTCTATGTTCTAATTACAAATTATGACTATCTAACCATTCTAAACTATCTAATCCTTTACAAAAGAGGCCAAATGCCCAATAAATAGAATTCCCTAGGAACCCGTCAGCCAGGCAAGGGTTTCACAGCAATAACTCAGCACAATGACCCAGCCAAGAGAGTCTTTGAAATGGGTCAAACAGACATTAAATGAACATCCCGTCCAAGTCAGCTTGAGATCTGTAGCTCAGACGATGCACAGGAAGATAATAGAGAAGCACAAATCGCATCGTAGCCCATCATTAGCTCCCTTCCCTATTATCCGTATTCAGACCCAACACTTCACGTACTTTCAAGAACGTCTCATCCAGGCTAGCAACTGGTGGCAAGGGAAAAACCCTAAGTCATCTTTTGATGGATGTAACCTCATCCCTTGAGTGTTTGACTGACTTATCCGAATCCGCTTTATACGCCAAATACTTATCAATGACTGCAAGGTAGGTGGCCTCATCATCCAGCTAGTGCTCAGAAATGGAGCCATCATCAAGTGGTGCATAGACATCATGCCACCACTTCTTCAACTACTCCAAGTTCAAATATTTGGGCGCGATCTTTCTTCTTCCCATCATTATCTCCAAAAAAGCAATGCGGCCATCATTGACACTAGCTAGGGCATCATCAATCTACTTTCTTTGCTTGTAAATCTTTTTCAATACTTTCTGCCTAATTTTCAATGCCTCAAAGCATTCCCATGGTTCAGTAGCTCTAGAAGAAGGAAGGATTCTGTCACTTACTAATCCATCCCAAGTGTACTCCATCATATCTCTGGTCTTCTGTAGAAGAAGGTCTGTATCTTCTTTATCCTGTGCCAACACAACTTTCAACCACTTAGTTGTCATGACAACATCCTTTCCTGTTGATAGGATTTCCTTAATGGGTCCATCACCCTTTACCTGCACCCCTTCTAACCAATTTGTAGTGGCAATAGTGGATGCTTTCATCTTTTCTAACTCGGTTATGGTCGCCTGAGGTAGAGGATTTGTAGCAGAGGAAGAAGGATTAATGGACTATAGTGGCTTTATCAATTCCTCCAAGCACTTCCTGAGATTTTCATTTTCTCTCTTAAGTTCCTACTTGGTCTTCATTTCCTTCCTTAATCAATCCATAATAACTGTACTGGAGACCTCATAGTCTTCAATATCTTGCTCAACTGAAGTAGGCCCAAGGTTGAGAGTTTGAATATTGTAGTCTTTTCTGACCACATCATTTCTATCTTTGTCAGGAGCAGGGGTGGCGATATGAACAATTTTGTTATGTGCCTCATCCCTTTCAACCTTTGAGATCACTCTATCCTTCTTCTTACCTCTATCTTTTCCAATTTTGGCTAGCAGTGCATCCCAATTCGGTGGCGTATCTTCTACCACAACCTATTTTTTCTTTATCTCCTTGTCCAACCATTCTGGAACAGCAGGCTCTAATTGCACTTGGCTCGGTCCTATTTTCTTTTGTTGATCTTTTGCTATCTCATTCAAATTTTGTTCATCAGGAGTTTCATCTATCTTACTTTCCTCTTCGCTGTGTTCCTCCTTATGTTCCAGGGACAAGACCTTTTATGCTTCTTCCTCCCTTGGTGGAGATTCAACTACCTCATTTGTGACTGGTGACTCTCCATATGTACCCAAGGGAGATTTCCTTTCCTTTTCACTTTCTACCTCTGTGCCATAGAGTTCCCCTTCATGGAATTCCTCTCCCTTAGTGCCTGGATGATCCCCAACATTCCCCGATTCACTTGGTTTTCTTTGAGCTTCGTGAGTGGGAGGCACATCATCATGCTGCTCCTCATGAGAAACCACCGGAGGTGGGTCAGTCCTAGTACACTGTCCCTGGGAGGAGTCCTAGACCTCCTTGTATATACTCTGGCCTTTTCCTCTGAGCTTTCAACATTCACCACTAGTGGAGTAGCATTTTCCTCCCCAGCCTTGGAGCGAGCCTTCTCTGACAATTTTATAATTCTTTTCCTCCTTTTGGGCACAGGGTCACCAGCCTCAAGTCCTTTCCTTTCAGTTTCTTTTTGGTCAGACTCCTTAGTCCTTGTTCTCTTCTTAGCCTTTGGCTTCCTCTAGTTTTCTACTTCCTGGGCCTCTTCTCCTTGAACACCTTTTGTTTTGATCTTGGATGGAGAGTCCAACTTACCTTTACCCTTAGGATCCTGCTGCCCCGTGGATTCTTCAGAGGTGGAGTGGGAATCTAAGTCTCCCATCAAGTTGTATGTGCATTTTACTCCTTTATTCTCCAACTCCCATACCGTGTGCTTTAGCCACATTCTAGTGAATTTGAGGACTGGATCCACTAGTTGCTTCAGTTCTATTTGCTCCTCCTCTAACCAGTCTATATCACCAATCGGCCTATCTTTTATTGCCTCATAGGCATGATCCTGAATTAATTTCCCATCATCCTCCAATTGATCAGGCACTGCCCTTATATTATACAATTGGACTACATCCACTAGAAGCTGAGAGAATTTCCTCTTTATGACCTCATACTCATCACCACAATTGGCCTAGTAGTCCTCTAAATTTACCTTATGGCTATATTCTCTACTGGCCTTCTTTTGAGCCTCGCCTATAATATTAAACCTGGACCTCCTGGAATGGAGGGACAAGCCAAGAGTACTCATTTCTTCCTCTGAAGCCTAGGCATAAATAATAGAGGGACAAACCTCTCCAGTGCCAATCCTTAGTGGGAAATCTCCACCAAATACAGTCTTGTGTTTGTCCTTCTTGACAATGGCATCAAAATCACAAATCTGTCTAGTTACTTCCAACAATATGATGTGGTCAGTGGGATACCTTGGAAGTCTATATGGGGCCCTTTGGCAGCCATCAATCCGAATGTAGGAGAAGGTTGGGAATTGTACAAACCAAGCCCCATACCTCTTGATGAGCTCCTTGGCCTGATCTGAAATTCTGACATGCTTTGCTTCCTGAAGCATTCTGGTGATATGCATGGTAAATGCATCATTTTCCCTTCTATAGTTTGAACCTCCCAAATGCAGTTGAGGGAAAACTTCATAAATAATATCTTGTCCAAAAATTCCCTTTGTATCCAATCCTTTGTACGGATGGAATCTAGCCAATGCATAAACCAAATAGGAGGTCATTGTGAAGGTCTTCGTTTGCAACACATTGGATAATTGCTTGTGAATTACTTGGCTAATGACCCCTACCCAATGGTAGTCAGTCTTCTCTTGCTCCATTCTCACAATTGCATGGCACATCCAATTCTCAAATGTACCAGCACTCTTCAATCCAACCATCCTGCTAAGAAACGTGATGGCATCATAGTACTCCTTGAATTTTGCTCTAAACAACTATTTAGGCAACTTGGAATACTGGGACTTGGGCTTCTCTAGCGAAGAATTGATAAGCTTCCGTGACTTCACAATTTGATCATCGTAGAACTCTTGAGCTGCCTCAATGGTGAATCCCACCACATGAGACCTGTCAGGCATATCAAAGGTTTGGGCAATGGAGACAGGGTTGAGATTTGCAATAACCCTCCCTTGAGGACCAATTATCCTCTATTAGTCCTGATCATAGTGCCTGGCGCACTCAAGGACTAGCTCATAACATCACACTATAGAAGGGAAACCAGCTACATGGGACAAACCTGATTCCATCATTTTGCTCATCACCAAGGGAGGATTATCAACCTCCATTCTTTCTTTAAATTCTTCATAGTCCCAAAGGCCAACATTGGTATCAGTGATTTCTAACCAGATAAAAGTGATCTTGCTCTCAGGGACATTGCTCTTAATGTCCAGCTTAATCCTCTCTGCATCAGACAATGAAGAACTAGCTGCTGCCTTGCTAGATTCAGCCTGCACTCAATATGAAAACATAATAAAAACAACATGAAAGGGGGAGTTAATTCATCAAAACACTGTTAGAATGCATCTCATATAGTCAAGGTGTTATTAAATATCATATGAAATGACCACAATAAATTTTGGGTTTCAAGACCATCTGCAGAATCTGAGCTAGAGAGGAATTTCGGGAAATTCCAGACCGATCAGATTCCAATGGAATAACCAGAAAATGCCTACTTAACCATGAAACCTGATCATTTTTTCATCAATAAACCACATGGGAGATCTCAAGATAGCATGAAATAATCATCAAATGCATTAGAAATTACTAACATATCATGCTATTCAATATTCCTTTACATTTCATCAAATTTCGGGGAAATCCGTGAGGGACGGATTCCAGCGAAGAACGAGCCAAAGAAGACTTTCGGGAAATCTGGGAGATGGCAAATTTTGGAGAAATCCAGACCTTACGGACATCCGCGGTTAAGGAAATGTTCCAAACTAATGGAGATTCTCGGAACGAAGGTTTTGGCCAAAATTGGTCATCTCACCGAGAAGTCTGGGCGACTTCCGGGAGTTACGCCAAAGATGTCATCAGAGTAAGTTTTGGCAAGAATTGGTGGTTTCGGTGTAATGTCTCACCAAACGGCGATATAGCAAATAATATCGATATGATCACAGGGTAGTCGAGGTAAGGTCTTGGCGAATGCCTCATGTTTCACCGACTTTCGAGGTTTAAGTAATAACTTCGGCCAGACTAAAGTTTTTCGAGATGAGGTCTGGGAAAACTTATAGAGTCTTGCCGAACAGTGATAAACACATCGATATGACCATCGAGCGGTCAGGGTAAGGTCTCAACAAATTTTCTTGGTCTCACCGACTAGCGATAGAACATGAGAGACCTTCAGTGTGAAAAAGACAATGTCACAGTGAACATGTGGACTTAGGAAGGCCTTCGGTGAAGCGTTCAGAGTTTGGCTAGAGGTCCCAGTGACTACGTTATGTCTCGCCGATGAAAAGTTTCATCGGCATAACCTCTTGCCGACATTATGAAGTCACCCTAACAGAAGATTTGGGCTCGCCAAGAGAAAGCTTTCACTATGAAGTCCTGGCGACCGTTAGGAGTCTCGCTGAAAGAAAACGTCTCAGCAAGAGAAGGGAGCTTGCGATAAGGTCTCAGGGAAGCATGAATGTCTCCCCGAAAGAAGGTCACTCGACAAGAGTAGGATATGTTCGGAAAAAGGTCTCGCCGAAAGGGGGAGTTCTCAGCGATAGAATGGAAGATCGAAAAGACGAAAGGAGCCCGCTATGAGCTCTCGGCGATGGGGTTGGTCTTGCCGACAAAAGGCTTCAGCGTGGGGTGCTGTCATAATAGTGGTTTACAATTCCTGAGAGGAACAAATTTTAGCTGAAATCACATATTTTTAGAAAATATAATGATTTAAGCCTTAAAAGTTTCATTTAAGGATTCAATTGAAGAGGTTTGATCAAATCACCTTAGATCAAACCCCTTGGATAGAACCTCGCTAGTTTTAAACCATACCTATAAATGTCTCCTTTACCTATCAAAATGCTGATAAAAATCACTTTTGATTTAGATTTTGGGATCAAATGAATTCATTTAAAATTTATTTCAAATGATTATGGTATTCCTCAAAACAAGCTATCCAATGAATAAATTTTAATATGTTTTGGTTTTGTTATGTATTTGTTTTAAGTTTTATTAAACATAGGTTTTCATGAAAATGAATTTCTTTGTTCTTCACATGTGGAAAAATAGAAGATTATCAAACAAAAAATTGAAAAATATGAGTGCACTAGATATTGAAGTCCTTGATCCAACAAATAAAATAAAATAAAATTTTGACATATACAAAAAAGTTATCGTTATCAGTCCGTTGTGTCTGAATTGTAATTTGTTTGACTTTGAAACTTGATTAAGGAAAAAATATTCAATAAAAAACTATCTAACCAAGTGGAAGCACTAGATATCAGAGTTACAAATCTAAATTTGAAAGAATCTGAATTTTATCCTTCATGGAAAAAAATTTATGCGTTATACGGTGTGCGTCACTTTTTAAAAATGTTGTTTTCTGAAAAAAATCAATTTTCGTGGGAGATGGAAAAAGAAGTGCAATTTGATTCCCAAAATCTTGAAAAAAATATTTTAGAATCTACAGACAAAAATTTGATGAGACTCTAGTTTGCACCATCTTCAAATTCCTCACAGTTTAGCTGCTATAGGTGCTCGAATGTGAAGATTCAATTAAAAATAATAATTTCAGTGTCCAATTTGGCCAAAAATTGTAAACCACTATTATGGGATCACCCCGTGAGAATTACAGTGTCTGAGCGACCAAATACAAACCCGTGAAGGGCTTCGGCGAGACACATAATGACCTACATGACATCTCCCCGACTTTGAAGGGTTATAGCGAGTGAAAATAACAGAGCTCGGCTAAAGCAAAATGTGTTCGGTGGGAGGTCTCGCCGAAGGACGAATGTATTGGTGAAGCAAATGAATATCGGTAAAGCTACTAGAGCCCACTATGACCTCCTGCCGACTAGGGCTAGTCTTACTAAAAGTGAATATGAACAAGCATGTTGATGAGACATTTTCTTACGGGGTGAGGTCTCGGCGAATCCTCTTCATCTCACCAACATAAATAGGAAACTTTATCGGCATGAAAATGATACTGTCACAGCGATGAAAATTCAGGAGGGATTGAGAGTCAAGATTTCATCCAGACACTGAACCAACTATGGATTTTGAAAAGTTTAACTTAGGGAAAGTCGGGGACGGACCTTTCATGAATTTTCTTTGCATTCTAGGTCAATTTTAAGATGAAATCACCTGATATGGCACTGCCCCTGGTGCAAAACCCTATCCATCCACCATTAGCACACAGGAAAATTCAAAATTTAGTTGCTCCAACTGTTAAGTCATTGCTAGGGTTTACTAATTACCCTCAGGCAAGATGAATCAAAATGAAAATAGACAAACAAGCTCAAAACTCGCCTGGGAAATGACAAAGGATGCAATACTGAACAACCCTAGCACGAGATAAACAGATACGCAGAAATTCAAATCCCACAGATTTTCATGATACCAACTTGCCATTCATAATTCAATTCAGAGCAGAGCAATTAGACACATACCATTATAAAGCGAGAATTGATCTCAGAAGCAACAAACACAAAGCTCAATGGGGTCCACAATGAACACAGGTGATAATGCACAAGAAATCACCACCAACTGAGACCAACTCAAACCCCAAACGGCCAAATCTAAGCAAAATCTCAAAGAACAAACTCTAAGGATGCAGCTCTCAACTCAGACAATGGCAAATATAAGCAAGATGGCACAAAGGTCTCAATAATTGAGTAAAATCCATCCTTCAAAGCACGTATGAAGCTATTAATGCAATCGATAAGACAGTCATGAAACCCAGGAAACCAACAACAGGGCAAAATTCGGGAAAATCCAGCTCATGAAGAAATCTGTGAATACTAAAAATTCCTGAGCAACAAGACCCAACCGAAATACAAGAAAGATCTGAGAAAATTCGACTAGGGTGGAAAGTCCCAAATCAGGGAAAAAGCCCAAAATTCATCCACAACTTAATATTTTCAATGAATAACTTGGGGGAAACACTTAGGCATTTAGAATAAACAACTTAAGCACATGCCTAAGCAAGAAAAAACCTCAAAAGAAAGGGCCAAAACACCAAAATTGAAGCGGAAGAGGTTCCCTGCTTTCATCGGGGCGTGTGTGTGAAAAGTGCACAACAGAGCTATCCTATATAAGAAAAATCATGAGGGTGTTTACTTAAGGTGCCTAGGAAGGACAAAGTCTGAAAGAGTGATGTTGGAATTTCACGATAGATATGGTACAGGCCATGGATCAACACCTTCTATAGCGAACCAAATTTTGAGAGTTGGTTACTATTGGCCTACACTGTTCAAGGATACACACAACCACATCAGAACTTGTCATGTGTGCTAGACTGCGGAAACTAGAGAGAAGTACACAACACTCCCACTCCAACCAGTCTTTGAGGTAAAACCTTTCGCACAGTGGGGGATGGACTTCATAGGTCCAATCAATCTACCTTCCTCTGTAGGTCACAGGTATATCCTTACTGTCACGGATTATTTTACAAGATGGACCGAGGCCCTTGCTTGCAAGCAATGTACTTCAAAGGTGGTAATTAATTTCATCGAATTAGGTATCATTAATCATTTTGGATGTCCTATGTCTTTATTTTGTGATAATGGTCTTGCATTTTCATCGTTGAATTTTTCTAATTTGGCTTTTGATCATGGGATTATAATTAAGTTTGCATCCAACTATTACCCTCAGGGTAATGGCTTGGCTGAATCTTCCAACAAAAATATTCTAACTGTTATTCGCAAATTGTTAGAAATAAATCTGAAGGATTGGCATACCCAACTCATATTTGCTCTTTGGGCATATCGTACAAGGCATAAGAATTCCATAGGAATATCATCTGACCACCTGGTTTATGGATTAGAGCCTGTGTTTCCCATTCAGTTAAAGATCCCCACCTTGCAGTTCATTAATGAATATTATGATGAGGGAGATAAACATGAGGCTAGACTTGCTGAATTATTACACCTTGAGGAAAAAAGAGACGAAGCCCTGGAAAACTTTTCCAAACATTAGGGGGTAGTCAAGAGATGGTTTGATAAAAGAGCCAAGGTAAAAGCTTTTAGGATTTCTGACTTGGTTCTTTACTAGGATAAAGTCCATGACCATAAGGGGGAGCATGGAAAATTTGATAAACTTTGGCTTGGCCCTTACCAGATTTCAGAAATTTTGGGAGATAATGCTTTTTCCTGTATATAGTTAGATTAAGTTTCCTTTCTATTTTGTTTGCTTTGCTTTGCTTTGGATAGATTAGGTTTCCCTTTCTTCTTTGCTTTTGGTTTGTTTTGTTTTTTTATTTGCTCTCACTTTGGGGGTGTTCCTATTTTTGCCTAGATGTGTTGCACCTGTATGACAAATATATCATTATTTGGGACTGCTCTAAGTATTTTATTGGTGGAATTTAGTCTTGTATCTTGAAAGGATGGTTGAAATCTTTGCTATCATTAGGCAGTCTAGATGTTTGATTTATAGAAGATGGGTCACTGGTTTTGATTTGAATTTGAAGTATTATGAAATCTTACATCTCTCATATATCTTAAGAATCTTGATGTTACCTTAGGATCCTTGTGAAGTCTTGTCAGGTGAAAAATCTTATTTCTGCTTCAGTGCCACTGTGGTTCTCAGTCCTGAATGTGAACTTCATTGTTCATAGGTTGAAATAAAAGTGACATAGCAAAGAATATCAAAAAAGAGAAAAGTGAAATATTGAAAATCAAAAGAATGAATTCAACTTATCAGGGGTATTTGAATATCTCTATCGGGGCTATAGATGCCTGGCTGGCAATAGAGCTATGTTCAGGAGAGTCACAACAATAACCTCGTCAGGGCTATAGATGCCTGACCGACAGTGAGGCTCTATCCAGGTTTCTTTTCAAGTTAGAATCTTTACATAGCCTGTTTTGACTAATCTTGGTTCCTGCAGTAGCTTAAGGAGGGAAATGAACTCATATGCACACACTTGGATTTTTAGTTTATGGAAGGTTCAGTTTACCCTTTGGTTCTGACTCTTTAATCTTTGCATTTTGATTTGTTTGTCTGATAGTGCTACTAAAACCAAAAATTTTGGGTCCTCGATTCCTGTTCGTTATCAAATTCTCTTGAGCATTTCCCAGCAAGAGTCGCCATTTGTTGTGCAGTTTTCACACACACCCCGCTGAAAGCATGGATCCTCTTTCACTTTGGTTTTGGTGTCTTTACCCCTTTCATTTTGAGGTTTTTTCTTATTTTGGCATGTGCTTAAATGTTTATTTTGATTGCCTAAGTGATTTCCCTAAGTTATTCATTGAAAATATTAGGTTCTAGGTGAATTTTGGGTTTTCACCCTGGTTCGGGATTTTCCCCCCCGGTCAGATTTTCCCTGATCCTGTTCAGACTCTAGCTGAGCACTCTGGTTCAAATATTTTCAGTCTTCACAGAATTCCGCATGGGCTGGATTTTTCTGGATTTCGTCCTTTCGTCGGGTTCTCAGATTTTCATGGTTGTCTTGTCGGTTGCATTAAATGTTTTCGTATGAGCTTTGAACGATGTATTTAATCGATCTTTGAGGTCTTTTATGCCATTATGATTATTGTTTGCCATCGATTGAGCTAAGGAGTTTGTTCTTGAAGGTGTTCAATTTGATTTGAAGCGTTGAGTTTGCAGATTGTGGGTTTAGGCAGTGATTTCCTATGCATTTTGTTCCTGTTCTTCGTGGAGTGCCACTAAATTCATGTTTGTTATTTTTGAGACTGATTTTTGCTTCATCAATGGTATGTATTCAATTTCCCTACTTCTGATTGATGAAGGTTTGTGTTTCTTTGGAATTTTGAGCTTATTGGGGTTCAAATTCTTGAATGTTTGATCATTTCATGACTAGGGTTGCATATCATTGTTTGATTTATGGTCTCCCAAGTAATTTCCAAGCTCGTTTGTTTCTTTTCCTTATGAGGAGTCGTGATTTCCCCCTAGTAAGGAATTAGTGCTTGAAATTTTTGAATCCTGAGCTTTCCTGTGCATTAATGGTGGATGTATAGGGTTTGAAAACTAGGGCAATACCATTCCACCTTATTTTGCCTTAAAATTGGCCTAGAATTCTAAGAAAATCTATGGAAGGCCTATACCTAACTTGTCTCAGGCCTAGATTCTCAAAATTTAGGATCTATCCATTGGTCTGAACAAAATCATGATTTTGTGTCGCAGTTCGGGTTTCGTCCTCAGTTCGGGATTTTTCGTCTCGAGTGGATTTTCCGGTTCTGGCGAATTTTTTGGTTCTAGCGGATTTTCCCGATCTCCTTCAATTTCCCAGAATCTACATGCTTTCGGAGTTTTGTCTTGTCCACAGATTTTCGTCGGGTCTGTATTTTCCTGAAATCCTTGGCTTCCTCTTTTTTTCGAATTTGCAAAGTGTCTCTGCCTTCACGGAAATCCGTCCCTGTAGATTTTCCTGAAATCTAATGAAATATGATGGAATATGAAATAACATGATTTGTTAATAGTTAATGGTGCATTTTATGATTAATTTATGCTATTTTGAGATCTTATATATCGTTTATTGATTGATAATGGTCGGATTTAGTTGATAGTAGGTGCTTTCATGTTTATTTTGCTGGAATCCGTCTAGCTCAGAATTTCCTGAAGTTCCTCCTAGCTTGGATTTTGCAGATGGTTCTAAAACCCAAAATTCGTTACGATCATTTTGTATGGGATTCATTTTAATGATGGTTTCGATGTATTAACTTTTGCTTCCTACGCTTTTTACTATGTTCTCTTTGTTGGATGCAGGTTGAGTCTAGCAAGGCAATGATTGGGTCTTCAATGTCTGAAGCAGAAAGGATTAAAATGGACATCAAAAGCAAGATTCCAGAGAGTAAGATTACATCAATCTAGTTAGAAGTAATTGATGCAAATGTTGGACTCTGGGATTATGAGGAGTTCAAAGGAAGAATGGCAGCAGATGATCTTCCTATGGTGTCTAGGAGAATGAAGGAGTCAGGCTTGTCACATGTGGCCGGTTTTCCTTCCATAGTCCAATGCTATGAGCTTGTCCTCGAGTGCACCATACATTATGATTAGGACGCACAAATAATTATTGGTCCTCAATGAAGAGTTGTAGCAAATCTGAATCCTGTTTCTATAGCCCAAACTTTAAATATGCTAGATAGGTCTCATGTGATGGCATTCAACATGGAGGCATCTAAGAAATATTATGAAGAGGAGACTCTGAAATCATAATAGCTTATCAATTCCTGGTTGGAGAATCCCAAGTCTCATTATTCCAAACTGTTCAGTGCAAAGCTCAAGAAATCATACTATGATGCCATCACATTGCTCAGCAGGGTGGTTGGATTAAGGAATACAAGTATGTTTGAGAATTGGATGTGCCACACTATTGTGAGGATGGAACAAGAATAGATCAACTATCATTGGGCTGGTGTGATTAGCAAGGTGATCCATGAGTAGCTATCCAATGTGTTACAAACTAAGACCTTCACAATGACCTCGTACTTGGTCTATGCACTTGCAATATTTCACTCCTACAAAGGATTGAGCACTAGGGGGATCTTTGGGAAGGATGTCATCTATGAGGTTTACCCTCAATTGCACCTAGGAATCTCTAGCTATAGGAGGGTGAACGATGCATTCACCATGCAAATCACCAGATTACTTTAGGGTGCAGAGCATGTAAGAATTTCAAACCAAGCAAAGGAGCTCATCAAGAATATGGGGCATGGTTTATTTAGTTCCCAACTTTCTCATACATCCAGATTGATGGTTTCCAAAGGGCCCCTTACAGACTTCCAAGGTACCCTACTAATCACATTTTACTTTTGGAGGTCACTAGATAGATATGTGACTTTGATGCCATTGTTAAGAGGGACAAGCATAAAAATGGTTTTGGTGGAGATTTCCCATTAAGGATTGGCATTGGAGAGGCTTGTCCTTCCATTGGTTCTGCCCAGGCTTTTGAGGAGGAGATGAGTGCTCTTGGTTTATCCTTCCATTCCAATAGGTCAAGGTTTGACATCACAGGTAAAGCCCAAAAGAGAGCCAGTAGAGAATATAGCCATAAGGTTGAGTTAGAAGATTACTAGGCTAACTGTAGTGATGAATATGAGGTAAGGAAGAAAAAGTTCTCTCGGCTCCTAGTAGAATGAATCTAATTATACAATGTGAGGGCAGTCCTGAATCAGCTTGAGGATGATGGAAACCTAATTTAGGGCCATGCTTATGAGGCATTGAAGGACAGGCCGATTGGTGATGTGGATTGGTTAGAGGAAGAAAAGACAGAACTAAAACAGTTGATGGATCTAGTCACCAAATTCACTAGAATGTGGCTAAAGCATAAAGTATGGGAGTTAGAAAATGAAGGTGTATAGTGCACCTATGATCTAATGGGGGATTTGGATCCTCACTCCACTTCTGAGGAATCAACTAAGAAGGATCCTAAGGGAAAAGGCAAGCTGGATTCTCCTTTCAAGATCAAGATAAAAGGTGTTCAAGAGGAGAAGTCCAAGAAACAGAAAAATAGAGAAAGCCAATTGCTAAGAAAAGGTCAAGGACCAAGAAGTCTGAACAAAAGGAAATTGAAAAGAAAATTCTTGAGGTTGATGTTCCTGAGCCTAAAAGGAGAAGATTCATAAGACTGTCACAGAAGGTAAGCTCCAAGGTAGGAGAAGAAGAAGCCACCCCACTGGTCCAGTAAATGTAGAAAGCTTAGAGGAGAAGGCATGGGTGTACACAAGGAGGTATAGGACTCCTTCTCCAAAAGATAGTGTTCCTAAAACATACCTTCCTCTAGTTATTTCTCATGAGGAGCAGCATGATGATATTCCTTCTACTCATGAAGCTCAAAGCAAACCAAGTGAATTTGAGAAAGTTGAAGATCATCCAGACACTGAGGGAGAGGAATTTCAGGAGAGTGACCTTTATATTGCAGAAGCGGAAGTTGAAAAGGTAATGCAGTCTCCCTTGGTTGCATATGCAGAGTCACCTGTTGGAACTGAAGAAGTTAAATCACCTCCAAGAGATGAAGAGGCGGATAAGATTCCATCACCTGAGCACAAGGAGGAACATGCTGAGGAGAAGGAGAGCAAGAAAGAGACTCCTGAGAAGCAGGGTTTGAGTGAAGAAGCACCTAAGGGTCAACAGGAGGAGGAGAAACAAAGCAAAGTGTAGTTGGAATCCATTGTCCTTGATTGGTTGGATAAGGAGATAAGGAGAAAACAAGTTGTTGTGGAAGACATCCCACCCAATTGGGATGAGCTGCTAGCCAAGATTGGAAAGGATAAAGGTAAAAAGAAGGCTAGGGTGATTTCAAGGATTGAAAGAGATGAGGCCAGCAATAGGGTTGTCCACATTGCAACTCCTACTCAGGATAAGAATAGAGATGAGGTATCTACAAAGGACTATAATGTGTAGACTTTAAATTTGGGGCCCACTTCTGTCGAGCAGGATATTGAAGATTATCAGGGTTCTATTGCAGTCATCTTGGGAAGATTGAGGAAGGAAATAAAGACTAAGCAGGAGCTAAAAAAGGAAAATGAGAATCTTAGGAAATGCTTGGAATATTTGATGAAGCCCTTGCAATCTATTAACCCCTCAATTTCTGTTGTGAATCCTTTACCTCAAGAGACTATCACCAAGTTGGAAAAGATGAAGGCTTCCAATCTTGCTACTACAAATTTGCTGCAAGGAGTGCGAACAAAAGGAAATGATGCTATCAAGGACATTCTTTCATCTGGGAAAGATGCTATGAGAGCAATTGACTAGTTGAAAGAAGTGTTGGCTCAGGACAAAGAAGATATAGATCTCCTGCTGCAGAAAATGAAAACTATCATGGAGTATACCAGGGATAAGCTAATAAGTGATAGAATTCTCCCTTCCTCCGAAGCTGTTGAACCTTGGGAGTGGTTTGAGGCATTGCATATTAGGAAAAAGGTTCTGAAGAAGATTTACAAACAGAGGAGGCAGATTGATGATACCCTAATTGGTGTGTATAATGGATCCATTGCTTTCTTTGAGATTATGACAGGGAGAAGGAAGATTGCCCCTAAGTATTTGAGTTTAGAATAGTTGAGAAAGTGGTGGCATGATGTTTATGCTCCAATTAATTATGATTGTATTTCTTAGCACTAGTTGGATGATGCGGCCACCTACATTGTTGTCATTGACAAATACCTAACTTATAAGGTGGAGTAGGATAAGTCGGTGAAACAATCCAGGAAAGAAATTGCATCAATTGAAAGGTGACTTAGGGTTTTTCCTTTACCACCTATGACCGACTTGGATAGGATTCTTTTGAAAGTTCATGAAATGTTGGATCGGAATAAAGACAAAGGGGAAGGTAGTTAACGATGGGCTACATCGAGATTTGTGCTTCCCTATTATTTTTCCATGCATTGGTCTGAGCTACATTGGAAATCCCAGGCTGACCTGGAGGAAGTTCATGCATAATTTAATGCATATTTTATCTCATTTTGAATTTCTCTTGGCCGACTTGTTGTGCCTAATTATTATTGTAAAATCCTATCTAGGCCGACATGTTTTGGGGGGTTCTATAAATAGGGCATTTGGCCTCATTTGGAAGGGTTAAGAAATTTTAGACATAGAGAGATAGTTAGAGAAAATTAAGTAGAGCAAGAGTTAGCAAGTAGTTGTTCTCAAGCAAATATTGTAACAGAAAGCTGGAATTGTTGCTACAGTGGATAATTTAATGCAAGTAATGACATTGTGATTTGGTGCCATACTTGTGTTCCTCTTATCTTGCATGGTTCTTGTTATTCTATCTTTAGAATTTCTTTGAGGAAAATTGATATTTAGAATTAGATTTGATTTAATGGTGTTTATGGTTTGATATTTGAAGTGCTGCAGCAATCCCTGATCCATAATTTTTGCAACCAACTGATTGTTAGTTGCTTTGCAAAGTTAGCCTGGACCTTTATATTCATTGTGCTTAGTTCAATTGTGAGGGTTTATTCATTTCAATTACAATAGGGTTGTTTGAATGAATGTTCATGATTTGAAAATCTTAACACCTTAGAAGATTGCACTGTTTCTATAAGATTGCAGATCCATCTGGGTCAAGTAGAAATCAATTTTGAGGGATTGGTCCATTTCGAGTGTTGGTCATTTGCATTGTTAATCTTAGGTTTAATATTAAGTTTAGAAATCTCTTTGAAACCCTTATCTTTTGTTATTTATTTGATTATTGGATTAAATTTAAGATTGAAGTATCATCATATTGTTAGATCTAATAAATTGAGATTCAGTATTTTGCTTGTAGTAAGGTCCCATTGTGATTACCAACATTTTCACATTTATCACTGAGTTGTTTATGCATTGTCAAGACCTGACATTAGAGACCTTGGGGTTATCTCTTGAGGCTTGTTGATAGAGATTTACCTTTCAATAGAGATAGGATATTATATTCTATCTGAGTTGTTGTTGTGCTGAAAACATCATCAACACGGTCCCTCTCTTCTTTTTCATGATGTAACTTCATCTAGAAACATATGACTTAGCATAGGGCTTTCAACATAACCTCTCATGTCTCATTTATTGTTTAGCATTAATTATTTGCTACTTTATAGTAATTGCTCATAGCATGCTGTTTAGAAATTTCTTTAAAGTGGGGGCATACATTGGCATTATTTTTTTATTCTTTTTGACATTCCTTATGTTTCATTGAGTGATCTTCTTACTTCTTGTGACCTGTATTTTTCTTGGTGGTGTCATTGGGTTTGATGTCCTCCAAGAGTGTGACCTTTCTTGGCATATGCCTTTCCTCTTAGTGGTGATTCTACACATTACATTCCCTAAGTTGTGAATCTTTTATCCTAGACTTGTCCTCTCCTGGAGACATTAAGCACGATGTTCCCTAAGAGAAGACCTTACACGAACTAAGAAAAATCCCTTTCAATAGGTTTATTTGTATTTTGTTGATAAGTGTTTAGCATAACACAACTTGGTAACCCTGTGAAGATCAAACCCTTTTTATTGCTATCAAGCATAACACACTTTGCTTGCATGTGGGCCTTGCGTTATTTATTCATAGGTGCTTAGCATAATGCAGCTTGTTAGGATTTATGAAGCTTGAAGTTTATGTTTTGTTTTGTGGTGCCTTATTGAAGTTATAAGAGGTATAACTTTGGTATGGTATGGGAGCCTAATAAGATTCTCTCATTTTCCACCTGTTTTATGTAGTTTTATTGTGCCTTATTAAAGTTATCAAAGGTATAGCTTTGGTATGGTATGGGAGCCTAATAAGTTTCTCTCAGTTTCCACCGATGGGGGCTCACCTAGTGGAAATCTAGAGTTCTACTAGCCTGTGTGAACGTGCTTGTTGTTTGTATAGTGGACAACGAGTTCCACTTGTGAAATTTTTTAGACAAACAACTGAGGCGTGTTCCAAATCACATTGGACAGTTAATGCTTGATCTACCCTTTTTTTTCATCTTTTCTTTAAGTCCTTGATATTGTATGATTGTGTATCTTTTCATTGCTGCATACATATGTTTTGATTGTCTATTTTAGTGTGAGTTTGATGCAATGTCATCCTCTCACTAAAGTGGGGGCTAAATGTAGTGACGAAAAATGCACCCTTTACTTTTTCTCACTTGTTTGGGCCCTCCTAATTGAATTGGACTTAATTGTGCCTTAATTTAGTGTCGTAAAGTGTACCCCTTTACACTTTCACACTTAGTGCTCCCTTAATTAATTGAGCTTTATTATGCCTTAATTGGTCATTTAATTCATTTTCCAAGCCTATTTAATTACATTTTTTAAAGAGGAAACCTGACATTCATTAATGCCCTAACATAACACTTTATATTGAGTAATGTGTGTTCTAGGTTTAGGGACCTAGGGCCCATTCACCCATAGGTGAATGGGTCCTCCCTTGACCTTAGGACCTAAATTTAAATTATATTTTTGGTGGTATTTTAATGATTTCAAATCTATAATTCAATGTTAGCTCGTGATATTTGAATTTTGAGAAATTGAGGATACATACCTATAAATATAAGGTTATTTCACTATGTTTTATCTAGCATTTTTCAAGATCTAAGAGAGAACTTCAAGAGAAATCAAAGGAATTCAAGAGAAAATTTAATAGAGTTTTATTGCAACATTCAAGATCCAATTGTCATATCAAAGTCTTCTTACATCATGCATGTTTTTGGAGCTAACATTGTGATGTAGGCTTCATGATCAAATCAAGCATTCAAAGCACCATTTCAAGTAAGATTCAAAGTTCAAGATGCACATCCATTGAATCCATTCTATGCAAGTTGCATATTTTCATTCAAAGACTTATCTAAGGATTTTTGGAGTGGTAACATAGCTTTGTTCATTCTCCATTCCCTCTATCATTCTTTTATCCATTTCAAGGTTTGATTACCAAAATGGGGTTTGACCAAGGCAAACCCCCATTCACCAAAAACAAACAATTTTCCCTCTTATCTTGTGTTTGCAGATTTAGGTGGAAGAAAGCTTGAGGACCTTTAGAAGATAAAATTTGGAGAAGTTGACAATGTTGCAAAATTTGTCATAATTGTTGTCATCTCATGGAAACTCCTCTACAAAAATTATTTTCGACATTTCGACACTACCACTTGGACAAATGGAAAGATCCAAATCTGCATCAAAGGCTTCTGAAAGTTGCAAAAAAACCTTGACAGTGGACCCATTCATCTTTGCCCCTAGGTGAATGAGTCTCAGTCGACCTGTGAAAACTCACTTTTTGGTGATTGGTAAGCACAGTTTTTCCCTTCTCAAATCTGCAATTTAATTTCCAAATCTACTTATTTTGAGTTTAATATTGCTATTTCAACTTTAATTTGGAATAATTGAGAGTTAGTTTGTTATTTTTAATCTTTCTCCCAAAAGTGCTTGGTGAACTTGACCCCCATCCTTCAGTCATAAGGAAATTTGAAGATTCCCTCATTGAGTTGACTCACCTAAGGGTTGTAAGTCAATTCTTTGGGTGGATCTCATTTCCTAATGAAATAAGGAAAATAGGTCCATCATACCCCTATTTTGGGAAACCCCCTATTTTCTTCATTTTATTCCTACATGATTTGAATAGATTATAGGTTAGTCCTTAAAGAAACCACCATAGCATGTAATTGAAGATAAGTTGCACTTTAGTCACATCACAATTACCAGCAAGGGAGGGAAATATGGGTCCAATTAAAATAATTCAACTTTAAAATCTTAGGACTCATATTTATGTCCCAAAAATGATCTAGGCTAATTTTACATTAGTGGATCTAAACTAGGGCAATGAATAGTAGATGTGTAAAATTAGACCTAAATCTTCAAGATGCAGTAGTAAAATTGAACTAGAATAAAATTAGTTTTCAACTTCCACACAAAGTACATTATCTTATATACTAATCAATACGTAAAGTTAACCACTCACAATAAATTTGAACATAATAAAAAATAAATAAAAATAAAACACTTTTTCACCTTTAATCACATAGATACTTAATAATAGAACCCTTTTCTATCCCTATTCTTCATTTATAAAAGGACCACCTCGATAGTGCATCCTAGTGTTGGGTTGAGTTATTACAATTCTAATAATAAACTATAAGATAGAGTAATGATTGAAATGGATAAACTATGCACAAGACTAGAAATTTGTATTCCCTAGACTTTTAACTATAGACCAAACCATAATGACAAGCAATCTTATCGATAATGGGAAACTACAAGATGACTTGTGATGCCATCTACTTTCAGGGACATTTGGGACCAGGGAAATAGAAATTACAACTCTCCAAGGCACTACTTAAAAGTCCAGCCATCGAAGCATCTAATGATGTCATGCCTTGCCTCATCATGGCTGTTACAAAACCCAACTCCATTGCCAATGGAAACTTTAAATCAATTTGTGAGCTCTTACAGTAGAAAAATATAAAAGAGTGGTGATTTGTACTTGAAACAACGTCAAGTCATGGTGGGTCATCTTCTCCTATCAACAAAGAGAGAAAAGGAGAACGCATACTACTTAAAGCAAAACTCCAACGAATATGACTTGCGGACGATATGATAGAAAATATGTTGCCTACAGAGAAACGTAGCTTAAAACAGGAGTTGACATTCGAATATGCTGGTATGCTGGTGATGGTATACAGCAAATTTACCGACAGAAAATTCACCGTCAATAATTTATCATGGGAAAATTCACCGCCATGACAATTTATCACTCAAAAAATTAATTGCATGAGTTTTTGACCATTAATTTTCCATGATGGTGAATTTTCCCGTGGCAAATTTGATGGTGAATTTTCCGTCGGTGAATTGCTGGCAGTAAATTATCCTAGAGCCAAAGACAATATAACTAAAACTAAGTAAATTTGTATGGTAATGAACTGGTAAGCAGAAGGGAGTCGTTATGTGTGAGTGGTGGTTGGAAGATTAGTAGTATTGGAATTAATAATGAAGATAATAATAATAACGGTGTACTGGGATACATGTGCTTCCATGTGCCTGGTGTTGTAAGTATGGTCCACACTCCACTTCATTTCTACTTTTCAATATCATTTCTTATCACTCAAGCTGGATTTTATTGGTCTTGCTTTTTATCAGTGCTATTGTTCAGTTAATGAAGTGGGCATGCTTTCTCAAATAGTAAGACATCTACTAGGGATAAAAGCTTCTAGAGTTTCAGCTACCTCGAATCTCATGCTGACTTGTTTTCCATGCGCTTCTACGACTCTGAAGAATGGACTCCTTAATAAGCCGACCTCAAGGATATTGTCTTCTCTTTTCTTGAGATATTTGAGATCGAAGTAGAATTCAGAAACTTGCAAGAAGAAAATGCAATTGATAGGTTGACATAAATGAAAGTTACTAAGCTCTGTTACTGTAATTGCAGGGATGATTTTAAATTCATAGAATTCAGACTTCCTCATTCCCTATTGTTACTAAACTTTTCTGAAGTATTCTCTGCTAAATTGGCTATCCAAATCTCTGAGCTCTTTAATAATAAAATGAAGCCCACTTTAAATTCGCATGCACACCAATTGCTGATCAATTTGCACCCACTTTGCACTTCTATGTTATTTCATTGTTCAGTCCTTGCAATGGAAGAATAAAACTTACCTATAAAACTAAGAGAACCCAATTGAGCACTTCATGAACGGATTCAGAAATTCTCAGGGTTTTTCTATTGCTGATCTTTGCAGCAACGAAATATTCTTGCCAATCTTGTTAGGGAAGTAAATTGAGCTCATAGGATCACTTTTCTCTTTCTTGTTGAATATAAACTATCTAGATGCTTGATTGTTTTATGTTTCCTGGGATACTATTATTTCTTTATTTATGTGGCCTTTTAAAGGCTTCAACAAATTGAAAATGAGCAGGTTTTACTGATATATTCTATCTTGCTTGTTTTCATCCTATGCTTCATAATCATGTCGATTATCCTTTCTGTAGTTTTAACATTATATGGAGGTACGACCCCACACATTGGGCTCTTTTCAGGGTAGCTTTCTTTCAGAAAAAATTTCATATATTTACGTATTAATAAGAAAATAGAGTTAAAGCATAACTATGAAGGTTACAATAGAATATGGTTGGTTGGAATGTATCATTTGAAATTTTAAAAAATTTAAGTACAATTTTTAATTTAATCATCTATATGTGGTCATTAAAAAAGGAGATGGGAAACATTTTAGTGGTGAGCAATAATTCATTATGAGGGTTTATAAAATGAAAGATCAAGGACCACGCACTTATCTTAAGAGCCTTAGATGATGAAAGGCATGGTATTACTAGTGTCCACCCACTTTAGATTGTAAAAGGCCAACAAAATGACCCAATAGTCTTGTCACATGATGAAAGAGTCTAACCTCTTTAATGAAAAGGAGGTAGGAAGAAGCTTTGACAATGTGATTGACACTTTTATCTTCCAAGTTGTTGGAGAGTATCTAATAAAGGGGGGAAATCACACAACACAAAACCACACAGCTTTCTCACATGAAAATATGAATATTCTTTATTGAATTGAATGTACAATACATTACAAAAATCAGAAAACAAAATAAATAATGAAATCCTCACAAGTTGCAATATAATAGAACTTCTTTTCTCTTGGTTTATGAAGCCTTTTATCCTTTGTCTCTCCAAATCTACCTTCCAACTTGCTCTCCCACCTTCCTTATGAAACACCACCTTCCCATCATCATTCCACTACCCCAAAAATCTCACAAAATGATCATAAATAGTCCTTTGACACCTTCAATAAATAAAATAAAATTTTGAACTCCTGTCCAAAAATAGACCAACTTTTAGAAGCCATAACTTTTGATTCAAACACCTATTTAAACCCCATTTTTTAAATTGTACTGCTTGTAGTGCTCTATGTGCTTGAAATTCGGCTTCATTCAGGAAATGCAGAAACTTGGCCTCCATCTACACTTACAAGGAAATTATCAGCATCTACATTATTGAAAGATATTTATTTTAGTTAGAAACATCCACAAAACTAGATATGTAAGCAATTTCTACAAACCTTCATCTTGCCATAAGTTAGCCATAATTTGCCCACAAAATCCATACTCAGCCATTTTATCTGACCCAAATGAGTAAAAATCATTGGAATTGGGTCCATGTGGATGGGGAACCCACATATGAACTTCACTTTTACCTTTGGACTGGTTCACTTGAAAATTCTCGCAAGACCAGATGCACGTAAAATCTCCACAAACCTTTAGCTTGCAGGATTTTAACCTTCATCAAAAAATTTGTGAGAAGACATCAACATTGACACCTTTAACTTATAACTTATTAAGATGAAAACTTCTATAAATTTTGGTAGACGATCAAATCACCGTAAAATTACAGTTTGCGGGACTTAAACCTCCATTGGACCTTTGTGGTAAGATGTCCTCCATATTCATACAAAGTTATACTTTATCCATTTTTTTTTACTTTCCTCTCTTGTGGAAAAAGCAAAATGATCTTCCGTTTACAGAAAATTGAGGCGGTGAGGAACTACGGGGATTTGGTAAGGATCTGGATGTACTTGAAATCTCCATCGAATCTAGATAGTACTATAATTTTTTTTTTTTGAAATTGCATAACTTGTTCTAATTAAAACTAAATTTTGTCAAAGTTATAATTAGGGAGGTCCATTTTGCTTTTTTAAAAGATGGAAATCTCAAAAATTTCTAACACTTAGTCAATTTTGAGATTTTTGAAATTGAGCAACTGAATAAGGCAAGGGAAAGTAAGATTATAATCAAAAGCATACAATTATGCAATATGACCAAGATAAGATATATTGGATCAATTATAACTCATGGGTCATAAGGAGGCCATAAAATTCCAAGAGATCACATTGCTAAAGTGCAAATCTTGCTTGACAATGTGGCTAATATTCCTCCTAGGGTCCCCACATTATCTCAAAATTCAATAAAGGAAGAGGAAAGACCAAGGGAAGAAGAGGTGGAACAACCCATAAATACAACTGATATGCTAGAAGTATCAAGTGTTCCACAAATGACTTCACAAATACCAAGTATTGTCAAACCATTGGATGAATAATTAGTTGACTATTCAAACAAGTTAAGGAAAATGGAGAAAATATATTAGATCTAGATGAAGTGAACTAGGTCCTCTCCTCTTCATCTAAGATTCAAATTGAAGATCCACCACAAGATAGAATAATCATCAATATTAATATAGGTGGAAATATAATTAATGATGTAATAGAATTGACATGTATTGAATTGCTTTCAAATGATCAATATGGAAAGTATGAATAATTTAAAGATTTTTTTGATAAAAAAATAAGATAGAGGAATTCATTGTGAAATTAAATAAGAGGGAGAATTCCTCTATAGAAGAGATGGAAAAAATCACTCAATAGGACATGAAAGAGGTAGACTTCCATGTAAGAAACACCACTATTGATCAAGGAAGAAGAATTGTGCATGAAACTAGTTATTTATTACCTCCAAGGTGGGATATAGCCTTTGCCATTGTAATTGACACCATCATAAGGTAGGATACAACTGAAGAAATATTGACATCCAAAGAGAAGGAAAATGATTTATACTTTGGATTGGGATTTCATACAAGGTTCAAGACTCTAGCAATATGGGCAATTTTCCTAGAAACTCAAAAGCCATGAGTAAATAATGTTAGATAGATTTTTAAAAACTTGATTGTCAGAATGTATTAGTAGATACAAATGCACTCCAAACTTTACCTTTGGTGGTTAGAACAATATTATTATTTGAAGTTATAGCTAATAGTTTGAAAGCAGGCTTTGACAAGCTTCAAAGGATCACATAAAATTATTCTAATAATATGAAGTCACCCCTTTCTCCTCCACAAAACATTATTTGACAGCCTACCATTCAACAACTATGTTCAATGTATACTTCAGTTCAATATAGAGAAACATTATCACTGAGAATATAAGAGCTCAAGGAGCAACTAAATTAGAGTGAAAAAGGAAAAGAAGCCAACAAAGGAAGAAAGAACCAAGAAGATGACTAATTTGGTAGATGATCTACTAGGTCATAGACTGTAACTCATCCTTATAATTTAGAGAACACATGGGTTGGGTATAAAAATTTGAGAAAAGCTCATACCAACTATATGCTACATAAGGAGAAATTTAAGGAAATATTGATTTCTTAGATCCCTAGGGAAAGACCCATGGAGTTGATATGAAAGAAATATAAATTAGCCCTAATGATTCTAATGAGATAGTAAGTACCTTTAAGTTGCTTGGGTTATTCAATGACATGTCAACATTTTAGATTTAGTTGGATAATCAACTCAATAAAAAATTAAATTATTTTCAAGAGTGTGAAAGGGAATTGATGCCTAAAATTTTGGATGAAGAGGGAGAAATAAATATATTTAATAAATGGAAATCAAATTTTGGTAATATATTTCCTTCATTATATGCCTCTATTTTTTGCAATGATGAGTTAGACTTAGCCATGATAAATAGAATTATAGATAAACTACTAAGGTTGGAATCAAGTCTTGATGTGTTCATAAAGGAAACAAGAGATATATTGGATGTAAAATTCATAGAACATGTGAGTAAAGTAGTCCAATTTTTAGAATTTAAATGACCATCAAAGGAGATATATGCTTCATGGGTGGAAAAGTATTAGGACTAAATCATACTACCAACTCATCATGGTCATAAAAAAAAATTCTTCATCAAGATCTTTGAGGTTGAGGATAATTATTTAGGTGTTAATATTTTTTTCTTCATCAGTAATTCAAGTCAACTAGTTTCTTCAAATTGCTTTAGGATTGTTCTCTTTTGTGAAACTAATTTTTTTTGTTAAGTTGTTGCAACATATGGTTGCAACTAAAATTTGGTTATCATTCTTGACAAGTGACAATTTTGTTGCTCAAGCTTGTGTCCATATCTTGTTATATAAAAAGGGGCTTGTATCATTGTAAAGGGTCCAACAATTGTATATTCAATCATTTTTTTAGTCTATAGTATGGATAGGATTTTTTTGTTTCAAAACCAATAACAATTTTTTGTAACAAACAATGTATTTTTTATTAGAGCATATATGAATACTACTAGAATACATAGATATGTTGAGATGGGGGGGGGTGAATTAGTATATCCCTCAAATTAATACAATTTAATTTTATCAATAAAAAATTATTACTTCCTTAACCAGATAAAACATTGAAAGCATAAACACACAACCATAACACCAAATTTATGTGGAAAACCTTACAAGGGGAAAACCACAGTGAGAAAGGTGCTTGGATCTATTGTCCAAATCTAGCATCACAAAGTAAAAAAAAGATATAAAACATAGTTTTATGGATTCCTATAAATACAACACTTATAAAAAGAGGCTACAACCTCAGTATATAATACTTGATGAATTTTGGTGATCCACTACCATCGTAACACCTCTATTGTCTCTAGCTCACTACCTTTAGCATTCACACATTTGACTTTTTATTTTAGCTTGTGCTGCCTTCAACATTCCATCCACACACGTTTTCCTTTGGCTCACTACCTTCAACACTTCATTCACACCTCTACCTTTAGCTCAGTGCCTTAAACACTTCATTCACACACTTCTAGCTTTAATTCACTACCTTCATCACACTTCAAATTTACTCCTTCACACATTCAAACACATTATTTTTCCTTCAGTTCACTATTTTTGACATATATCACTTTCAACACATTTAACACACACTATCATGTCACACTTGATGCTTCATTTATACCTTCTACAAGCATAAAAACTTTTCTCCTTGTCAGGAAAACTAAAACATGTAAACATGAAACATGTAATGACCATATTGAGTCAACTCTAGATCACCCACAAGAATGGGAAATTAAATGTGGTTCAAGCTAGGAGATAATAAGGAACTATTTTACATCTACAACCAATCCCATGTTGGCGCACACAACAAAAAATTTGCGCAAACACCTCAAACTACCAAGTCGGCCCAAAAAAACACTTAACCCTTGAAACATTAACTCTAGACCACAAGTGGTATTGTAAAGACTAGATAACATCATGTAGACTACATTACACGTATTAAATTATATTCAAAAATATTTTCAAGCCTTCCTTTTACAACTTCACACAAAATTAAGTTGGCGCAAGCAAACAGACACATAACTAGTGTCACTTGCATACCTAGACAATATATTCTTGAGATAGAACATTGAAAACTTGACTTTTGGTACACCTTGACATCTGAAACTTGAAGGTGAAAAATAGATAGACATTTTAAACTCATCCTTCAAACTACAAGACTAAAACATCAACTATGGAGAAATGTGGATCATTTCTTCAAAACTTTTTTATTGCAATAACACAATCTTTACTCTGCTAGTTCTAGAAAGCTCTACAATAACATTTATATTTTGAAAATAGGAAAATACACACTCTACATGTGCATCTATCTAACTTATTGTAGTGTAAAAAAATGTCGTCAGGGACATTTTCACACTTGTTTGGGCCCTCCTTGCTGAATTGGGCCTAATGTTGCCTTGATTTAGTGTTGTAATGTGATTGACACATTCACATTAGGTCTTGGGCCCTTGTGAACTAATGAATTTAATGGTACCTTGCTAAAGTGTTGTCAAGTGTTGTAACTTACTTTCACGCTTTTCTAAGATTTTATTAATTAATTAAACCTAATAAACCTCTTTTTAAACCTTATCCTACCTTATCTAAAGTGTTGTAAAGTGTTGTAACACACTTTCATACTTTTCTAGGGTTGTCATTAATAATTGGGCTTTCTTATGTTTTAATTGGCCCTATTTTGCATCCACAAACCTCATTTATTGCATCTTTTTGAGGATAATCCTGACACAAATCATTACCAACTCATAATTCAAGTGTTTCAAGCTTGAATGGTCTAGATTTAGTGATCTAGGACTCATTCGCCACCTTGGGCGAATGAGTCCCACCTAGATTTTTTGGTCCTAAACTTGGTTTCACACCTTTCTAGGTATTTTAAAAAATGGTCCCAAAAGTTATTCCTAATGGGGCTCATTCACCACCTTGGGAAAATGAGTCTCGTTTGACCCAAAATCAAAATTAATTGAAAATTTTGGTGGGATTTTATTCTCCTAGATCTGATGTTAGCTTACAGTAGTGTTGTAATTTTGGGAATTCTTGCATAATTAAGTATAAATACAAATTTATTTCATTCAGTTTTTTCCTAGCAAGTTGAATGAGCATTCTAATAGCAAGTTTGAGTTCCCAAGAGCATTCAAGAGTCTTGAAGGGTAGATTATCAAGTATTTTATAGTATTTGAGCATCAATCATCATGTCAAAGATTTCATGCATCATGTTTGTCTTGGAGCTAACAATTGTGATGTAGGGTTTATGATTCAAGCAAGCATTTCATTCAAGATCCATAAACTTCAAGCAAGAGTTAAGATCTACATCCATTGGAGCCATCTCACACATGTTTACAACACCTCATTGCTAGGGTTTGGTCTAGGTTACAAATTTCCTAAGGATCAAGATTGGAGAAAAGTTGTCAAAGCTGTCATCAAGCATTGGAGAGTGTAATGTGTGAGTAAAATAAGTATAATCTACAATAAATAGAACTAATAAGACATTATATCAAAGATTTAGCAGCAATTAAACTAATTTAAAGCATCAATCTACTAAAAGTGTCATATTGCTCTCTATCTCCAAAGATTTATTAAGTCACTGGGCTCTCAGATTTGGTAAGCATTATGACTATTAAAATGCCAATCTAGAGAATGAGAATGATAAACTATATGATTGCTAAAATGATATGCAAGCTATATGATGTAAAAAGATATGATATTGATTGTTGATAATGAAAGTTGTATACTGTGATATGATAATGGAAACTATATTAAGATGCAATCTATGATGAAAGACATGATTATAAACTAAATGATATGCTATTTTCTATTGCTATTTGCTAAAATGCTCAATTTCTTAATTGATTTTTTTGCAGAGTAAGTTTGCACAAAGTTGGGATCCATTTCATGTAGAAAGAGGTTGTATTTATAGATTCCTGGTAGCAAATTTGTGATGTGGAAAAAAGTTAAGGTCTAGATTTGATCTTGAGGATTGAATGGTGAAGGATGAAGAAGCCCGATGTGATCATGGACATTGTTCCTCCCCACAAAAACACTCAACCAAAAGATAGGAAGAAGATGAAGAAGTTCACTTGTAAATTTGTCTCCAATTTGTCTCCAAATTTGCCCGTGAAGGTTGAGTTGAATTAAATTAGACATTTCATATCTAATTTGGTAGGTGGATATGATTAGCTGTAGAATATATTTCAATTGAATATTTGAATTTATTCAATTTAGGAAAATAAGATATTTAATTTAATAAAAAAAACTATAGAAGTCCATGTTTATTAAATAAATATTAAAGAGAATATGATAATTAAATAAAACAAAGTATTAAATTCATTTATTTAATTAAGATGAAATAATATGATAAAGATAGAAGAATTAAAAGATTAACTATATAAATAAATATTGATATTTATTTAATAGTAGAGGAATTAAGGGTTAATTAATCAAATAAATTGTATTTAATTAATTAGATTATCTAGACCATTTTTAGGTGTATGTATTTTGCCCCTCTTTGAAGTGATGTGTTTATGCATTGCTTCAAAGAATTTTTTTTTGCTACTGCTGCTGCTGCTATCGACAAAAATAATTCAGTATGCCTCATATATTGATTTTGCTGTGATGATGGATATATGCCCCCACGGGGGATAAATTGATGAATTTTATTTTATTTTTGGAATTTTTAGAATTTTTCAAATTTTTATGATTTTTTGATGATTTGATAAAGATTTGATGAAATAATTTATCTCCTAACAAATAATTGTGAAAATGCCCCCGTGATGAAATGCGAATTAAGCCTCCAGTAAATAAAAAATTAATCCCACTAAAAATCCCCCTAATTAACCTTTAAAAGGTTAAAAGGTTGAGTTTTAGAATTCATTTGTGCATGTTTGAGTTTGAAATTTTGGAGTGAGTAATTTGGAGCATAATGTTAATCCCATACCACACTCATTGTTTCGAGCGCATGTATCGACACAACTGCTCGGCTGCCTATAGACCTCTGGTATATACCTGTGAACCTACTCATTATTCGTAAAAAAAAAAATTGTGCATTTATTTTGGTTTTAAACTTTTTGAATTCTTTCAGCACATTAGTAGCCTGCAGTAGCGTATGTAAGTTATGTTAAATTAGTGTGTCGACTAGAATAGCGCAAAGATTAGATGTTTTAGCATGTCCATTGAATGAAATATCGCATCTGAGTTTTAGCGCATAAGTCAAAAAGTGTAGCACATACATAGGGTAAAGTAGTGCATCTGATGATATAGTGCAATGACCATCTAAAGTGGTGCATTTACCTCCTAAAATGGCGCATCTGATGAAATAGTACTTTGATCGCCTATTTTAGTACATTGAAGTGTTTTAATGGTGCATTGAATATTGTGGCGCATAAAAACACTGTTTAGCGCATAAAAGTCAGAATAATGTAACTTGTCAATTTTGTCCATGATTTTGTCAATTTTGATTGTCAGTCATTGATTTGATATGATTGATGATAGAGTAGATGATGTTCAGCCTCATGATAGGTTAGGTTTGTTGATTGGTTGATGATAATTAACCTCATGATAGGCGAGGATTAATTATAGTTTTCAAATTGATAAACCCCATGATATCGAAGTTGATTTGATTAATTGACCTCATGATAGGCGAGGTACAATTTTAGGATTGATGATTGACCTCATGATAGGTGAGGTACAATGATAGTTTCTTTTGAGATTTGATCAAAATCTCACCATCTAGCTGATTATATTTGATAGGATGATTGATGTTTGAGGTATTAACAATGATTACTAGATTTCAATATTTCGTGATGATAGGAGTCATTTGTGAACTTATAGATTCGAGAGCGGTTTCCTATGACATTTCATTTGATACCACAACTAGCGTAGCCTAATACGGAAGTCATCACACGTTATGGTTTATCATCTCTTTTATCTATGCCCCAGATTAGGATTAATAGGGGTCTCCTAACAACCCTTGCAGAGAGGTGGCATAGGGAGCATAATACCTTCCACCTTCCTACTGGCGAGATGACAGTCACTCCTAAGGATGTTTGGCAGATTTTGAGGATACCTATTGTTGGTGATATAGTAGTTTATGATTCTTCAGAGCAGGACAGGACCGAGGCTCTACACAGAGTGTTCCAGGATGATACAATTTTAAGATAAGAGATTCAATAGCATGAGATGGTGGATGCCTATGCCACTTTGTCATCAGTACTTGCTGGTTTCATTGGAGGTTTCCTTTTTCCTGATTGCAGGTCAAAGGGAATTTATGTTGGTTGGGGTCGTGTGTTGGAGAGTATGAATGTTCACAGTACTAGATATGCATGGGGCATGTGTATGCTTGCTCATCTTTACCCTGATTTGCATCAAGTGTTTTACCTTCGAGGTCGTAGTTTTTCTTCAGGAGTTACATTACTACAGGTGTGGATGTGGGAGTATATAGTTGTTGCGCATCTAATGATGGTGAGATAGTGACCCGCCATGAGGTCGTATGTGCATATATATGCAGGTTGACTTACTTTGCCTAGTTTGGGTAAGTTGGAGCATTGGAGGAGAGTGTTGGATGATGTAGAGGTTGTCACATGGCATCCCTATCTAGATTGTGAGCACTAGGAGGATGACGATATACAATTGCCATACCTCTGTCAGTCTATGTTGCTGATTGGTAGGACTTGGTGGGTGTTGGAGAGATTTTTGTTTAGGAGAGTGCTCAAATAGTATGTTATCATACAAGGCATGCCCCAGATTGTTTCTCATTATGCCCATCACCAGATAGATTCTAAAGGTTGGGGATCCTACCTTTCATATGATGCTAGCATTTAGGAGTACCAAGGTATACAACCTTTGGTTTGGGAGATTTGTCCTGAGATTATTGAGCCACCTATCACAATAGATTATGTAGAGTACTTGGCCCTACATCCTTATCCATGGATTTCTATTCCCGATGAGCCACTGCCACTACCTAGTGAGGAGGAGGTTGTTGTTGCACATGGTTGCCGATGAAGGAGAGAGGAGGGTGGTGAGGAGGAGGAGGATGTTGAGAGTAGTGGTGATGATGAGAGTAGTAGTCATGAGGAGGGAGATGGAGATGATGGAGGAGGTGGTGGAGGAGGTCCACCTATTGATGTTAAAGACTTCATGGTGCCTTATAAGAGGCTATCATTGGTAGCTCCCATTGAGCAGCATGTGCATATTGGGTTACCTTCCTAGCATCAATAGACTTAGATTATGAGTTTATAGGTGTAGGTATAGACCTTATAGGGGAAATTGATATAGGCTTGGGGTTTATTAGTGTAGGCACAAACCTAGATGCAAACACAGGCCCAGTCTCATGCATAGACTCTCGCTTAGGTATAGGGATAGTTGGTAGCTACTCAAACACAGATTGCCTCATTGACAATCGAGAGAGATGCAACTAGACGGGTTGCAGAGTAGGCACAATTGAAAACTGAGAGGCTACATAGATTAGTTGATGGTACATTTGTAGCTAATTATATGAGAGAGGTCCTCCATGTGGGTAGGGAGGTAGAGTATTACAGAGGCTGGTACCACATGATGTAGTTCCCTCTTAGCAAAGATTTAGTTATGCCCAGTCTCGATTAGGTAGGAGCCAGTCCAAGACCATGAGTAGGGGTGTTACACAACCTCTTCTGAGAGACCCGAGAGATCCTAGTATGTCTGGTGGTGGAGGGACTAGTCCAGAGATGCCTGCACCATCTAGAGCTAGCAGCACATAGTGTTATGATTGTACTTTCTAATGTATTTTGAGATATCATGTACACTCTAATTTTTTGATTTATAGCCATTTTTGATGTAATATCTCCTTACATTTTAGACATCATTGTATACTTGACATTATGATTTTGAAATCTATATGATATGTGGCAGATTGATTGATTATATGTGTTCTATATGATTCCATGATGAATGCATTTAATTCCTATGTTCTATATGTCATGTGATGATCTATATGATATTGTGATGGATGCATTTAATGATCATGATGATATGCTATGATTTATGATGTTATATCTATGATGTTAAAAAAAGTGATTATGTGAATAATGATGATGTATGGATGCATGATGTATGGATACATGATGTGTGTAGTATTCACATGGATAATAGTTGTATGATAATGTGTATATCTAAATGTTATGAATATGCATCGATATGTATGATTTTGAATATGATGTTTCAATGATATATGAAAATGATGTAAATGGGATATGATGCACTTTTATTTTTGGGTAGTTTCAAATGCATATAAATGATATAATAAATGGATGATGAATATAATTGTATTTCCAATGTATGATATATGATATGATGAATAGATGAATTAAAATGCAACAACATATAGAAATTTGTTTTTGGTAGTTTTCTCATGCAATTTTATGATGTGATGCACAAATGAAGAATATGACATGATAAATGCAAATTATTTGATCAAATGTATGAATGATGAAATGATATTAAATAATGTTTCCTAATGTATGTAATGCAACTGATTATGTAACTACATGATAATGATGATGTTTTTGTTAATGTCAAGTATACTCAGTCCATTAATAAGGAAAGTTAACATCGTTTTTGAATTGGTTACCTGTCTTTGTAATAAAATACTATGTAGATGCAAAACTAACATAAATGCAATCTAATTTAATCATGCAAATCTACATATGCCAAAATTGTCACCTTAACAATCTTTTTTTCATGCTTTTTATCATCATCGAGCCTTTAAAATGTTGACAGTGAGTACAAGCATCAATGGTATAATTTAGACCATGATGACCTAAGTACTACTTTCATGATTTTTGATATTGCAAGTGAACACAGGCATCTAGGTATAATTAAACCAAGATGACCTGAGTTTTTCTTGCATAAACTGACAAGAATTAATCATTATAGTGTGAATTTAAAATGTCATCAGTGATACTTTGTAGAGCATGTCTCGCAACAATTCACACAATAAATGACCAATTCACAAATAGTAGACAAATAGAATATCATTCTTCTTCCTAGCTTCTCTAGTTCAATACATCATCGAGTTGCTCCAAAGAAATGATAACAAAATAAAAGTACAACATTTGAACATTCAAGCATAAAGTGATAAAATCATGATTCAAAATAATATCATCCACCTAAAATCATTTGTTGATTTGATTTCAGCTTTTGATACGGATGGTTGATTAAATGGTTTTGATGTTTTGTTGTATGTTCGATGTTGGATTTTCCTATGATCATTGTGTTTGTTGTGTTTGTCATACTGCTATTTTTCCATTTGATTAAGATCGAAGTTTATTGCCCCCAGTGAGTTCAGGATTTTTCCCCCAAGCTAGGGTGAGACATGACCACATTGCAATGATATGATATGGATGGAAAGGATGGTGACAATGAACAACCATGACATGTCTCCAATAGATGGAACTGTTGGTTTAAATCACAAGTAGCGCATGTTTCCAAGTTTTCATTACATGCTTTTATTGCACTTTTTTAGAATTTATGATTTTTTTGTATTTTTGTATTTTTGTATTTTTTTGTTTTCTTTCTTTTGTATTTTTTTTCTGATTTTTTAATTTATTTTTCTATTACCAAGATGCCTGTTTGCCAAGTTTTCATCAAGGCAACCATTTTTCTAGGACTTGAACCGTGCACTACGTGATTTAGGTGTAGAAATTTTTGAGATGGATACTATTGATAGGTTCATCAAACATATCCCCTTCAGGTCATATACAGTTGATAGGCTTAGGATCCCTAGAATGATATGACAACAAAAGGACCTAACGAGTTTGGTTCAATTTTTCCTTTCTTTTCTTTGTCTTGTTGATTTTTAGGGTTTTCCTATAGGACGAAGTCACCAACCTGAAAGACTCTAGGTTTTACCCTATGATTGTAGTTTTTGGAGATTCTTTGTTGTTATGCCTTCAAATGGTTTACAACTTGTTGAAGACATTCATCCAACAATTCCAATTCTTGTAGTCTAGAGACTCTATAATCCTCATATGTAATAATACCCTTTAGTGACACATAGATTGATGGTATTTCCACCTCAATAGGTAGGATGGCTTTTGATCCATATACCAAGGCATATGGTATAGCTCCTATAGGTGTTTTGATGTTGGTTCAGTATTCCCATAGGGTAGGGTTTAATTGACTGTGCCAACCATGTCCAACATCATTGACCATTTTCTTTAGAATTTTCAGAATTGTTTTGTTGGAGGCCTCTGCTTGGCCATTTCCTTGAGGATAGTATGGTGTTAAAAAATGATGTTGGATATGAAACCTTTCACACAATTCTTGGACATCCTAGTTCTTAAAAGGTTTACCATTGTCTGTGAGAATGGACTGAGGTATGCCATACTGACAAATGAGGCAATTCAAAATGAAAGAACTCTGCTTTCTAGTGATTATTGTTAAGGGAACCACTTCTATCCACTTTGTAAAGTATTTCATTGCTGTGATTATGAATTTGTGTCCATTGTATGAAGACGGATTAATCTTTCCTACCAGGTCTAGTCCCCACTAACAAAAGGTCCATGTTGAAGTAAATGGTTGCAATTCTTGTTCTCGTGCATAGATTAAGTTACCATGGATCCAACATTTTTTGCATTTCTTAACAAATTGATAAGACTCCTCCATATTCAGCCAGTAATACCCCAAACGGAGGAGGTTCCTTGCTAGGGTTAGTCCGCTTGAATGAGTTCCAGAAATACCTTCATGAACCTCATGTAAGGTTGTTTTAAATTCATTATTTTCTAGACATCAAGAAGAGTACCATCTAGACCTTGACGGTAAAGTATGTCGGCAATTAAGGTATGTCATGCAGTTTGGCAGATGAAGTTGTGTTTATGGTTTCTTCAAAGATTAGGAGGAAGGATATTGTCTTTAAGGTAATAATAGGTCTTTCCATAGATTGAGGATTCAACATCAACTATATGGCATATGGTTTGAGATTCAAGATTATCATAGGTAGGGTTAGATACTTGTTCTACCATAAACTCATAACAACCTCGCTTTTCTAGAATCTGTAATAGAGAAGCAGTTGTTTCCATAGCATCAATGACTTTGTTTTCTGCCCTTGGAATTTGTTCAAATTTGATATCTACAAAGTAATTTTTGAGATCATCCACCATGTTCTTATACAGCATCAACTTCTCATCTTTGGTTTGATATTCATCATTTACTTGATAAATGACTAGTTGTGAATCTCCATATACTTGTAGCTTTGTGATCGTCCATTCAACTGCCACTTTTATGCCAATTATTAATGCCTCATATTTTGCAACATTATTTATGCATGGAAACATGAGTCTATATGACTTTGGGATGGTATATCCTTGAGGTGTAACAAATAGAATTCTCGCACCTGATCCACGTTGTGTGAATGACCCATCAAAATAAAGTAACCATTGTTGTGTGGTCATAGTAAGAATTTCTGCATTAGGAAATTCAATGCTCATTGGATGATTATCTGGTAGCGGAGCTTTGGCTAATTGATCTGCTATTACTTGACCCTTGATGGCTTTTCAATATACATACTAAATGTCAAATTCACTTAAGATCATGACCCACTTGGTTAGTCTACTTGTTAGGGTAGCTTTGCTAAGTAGATATTTTAATGGATCAATCTTTTCTATGAGCCTAACTGTGTGGGTCAACATGTAATGTTGTAATTGATGGGTAGCAAATACCACTTCCAAAAAAGCTTTCTCGATGAAGGTGTAATTTATTTCATAACCATTCAGAGTCCTATTGATATAATAAATGGCTTGTTCCTTTCCTACAAGATCTTCCTATGCTAATAAATCACCTAGATAAATCTCAGTTGTTGCAATGTATAGTAATAATGGTCTATCTTCTGTAGGTGGCATGAGTATGGGTGGTGACATCAGGTATTGTTGTATTTGACTGAAAGTTGTTTCACACTCTTAATCCCATTTGAATGAGACATTTTTATGTAGCAAGTGATTGAATGGATGACTTTTGTTTGTTGATTGGGAGATAAATCTCCTGCTTGATTGTAGCCTACCCTATAGAGACCGTAGTTGAATGATATTATTTGGTGGTGACATTTCCATTATAGCCTTGACCTTAGAAGGATCCACTTAGATACCCTTTTTTGACACTGTATCCTAGGAGCTTTGCTGATGTAACCCCAAACACACATTTCTTAGGATTTACTTTGACATTTAACTTCTCTAATCTGGTAAATATTTTATCTAGTATCTCTAGATGGCCTTCTCTGGTATATGACTTTGCTAATATATAATCCACGTAATCCTCCATAAAGGTATGCATCATGTCATGGAAGATGGTGGTCATTGCTCATTGATATGTGCCCCTTGCATTTTTCAACCCAAAGGGCATGACGTTCCAACAAAATGTTCCCTATAGACATGTGAATGTTGTTTTCTCCTAATCTTATAGTGCTATTTTGATTTGATTATAACCTAAAAAGCTATATCCATCAGTGATAACATTGTGTGTCTTGTTTTTAAGTATACAATAATGTCAATGTTTGGTAAAGGAAAATCATCCTTCGAGCATGCCTTGTTGAGATCCCTAAAATCAGTACATATTATGATACTGTTATTTGGTTTAGAAATAGGTACAATATTATAAATCCATTTTGCATAATCAATAGATTTGATGAATCCTACATCTAATAACTTTTTCAGCTCTCACTTTGCCAACAAGGTGATATGTCGATGCATTTTTCTTTAGGCTAAAGCGTGAGAGGTTGGATGGGTTCTACAATGCCATCTTTTCTTTTTCCAATAGGTCCTTGTCCTTCATACCCATTTTCTCTAATATTTCTTTTCCCTTTCCATATTGATATGTCTTTATGTTAATGCTTTCTGATGTAGATGCTTCCTTATCCTTGTAGAGCCAATTGAGGATGGCCTTATCTTCATATTCATCTTGTAAAGTACCCATCTTTACAAATTTATCATCCAAAACTGTGGTAGGTTGTGATGATTTTTGTGTTATTGTTGATGGTTGTCCATATGACCTTGGAGATGGTAGTAACTGTGAAAGACCTAGAGTTTTCCTAATGAAATATTCTCCCATGCCTTTGTCTATTAACTGGATATTTTCTTTGAATTGCTAAGATAGTGAATTTAGTTGACCTTCGTTGTTTGATGGAGTGATGTCAGCCACACTTGTATCTTTTGACTGGTACTTTTTCTCAACCCACTTGGATACAACGTTTAATTACTTTTCACTGTTGGATGAACTAGAAGTGCTTGCCTCCCTATTATGGCGCACAAAGTGTCTTGTGCCATTTTAAGTGTGTTACAATATTTAGGATTGTTCTAATAAGCTGAAATAGTAACTTCTTGCCCATTCACAGGAAACTTTAAACACTGATGATAAGTTGAGGGTACTACTTGCATTTTGTGAATCCAAGGACATCCCAAGAGTATATTATATGTCAGCTCTTTTTCTAGTACTTGGAAAACTATATTCTTTACAATTGGTCCTACTTGAATAGGCAACATGATCAACCCTTTAGAGGATCTCTCTTCTTCATCATAGGCTTTTATTGTGATTTTCCTTCTGGCATCAATAGCATTATTAGAATAACCTAGTGCATAGATCAGTTTTAAAGTGTAAATGTTTAAACCAACTCCACCATCTATTAGGACACGTTTAACACGATGTTTATGGATTAAAACTTCTATATGAAGGGTTGCATTGTGTGGGTGATTAAGTGACACATCGTCTTGTTTGGAGAATGATAGAAAATGAGGTGTGGTTAAATGTCCCAATATATCTTGAAATTGATAGACATCCAAATTATTAGGTACTGTGGTGGCCACAAGAGCTTGTTCCAAAACCTCCTTATGGGATCATGAGATTTTAAGGAGTTCTAATATTGATATTTGTGCTGGTATTTTTTGTAGTTGATTGACTATGTTGTATTGATTTGAAGGGGGATTAGTGGTTTTAGGTGCAACCCCTTTCAATATTACCTTGGATTTTCGCCTTGTTGTCGTGTTGACTGGTTGGTAGTCTTGCTTTTCCCTGATTTTTATGGTATTGATCTGATTGTTGGATGTGTCTATGTCTGAGATCATGTTTAGTGATATGATGTCATTGATTCCAACATTATTAGTTTGATTATCTTTGACTCCATTCTTCTCAACCTCAGAAATACAATGAATAATGTTGTCATAAATGTAGTTCACATTTTTACCTTTACTCTTTGTGGAAGAAGATTCTCCCTTTTCATAATTTGGTAAAGGATTTTTAAATGCACTTTGATCATTGTTCGTTTGATGTCCTTCTATGAATACTTTCTTGTTGTCAATCAAATCTTGTACTAGATGTTTCAACTACATACAATAATTTTCTTTATGTCCTTTGTTTTTATGAAAGTTACAATAGTCAGCATCATTCCACCAAGATGGTTTTACTTTTGGTTCCCAATTTCTTGCTTCAGGTAAGGTGATAAGTTCATTTGCAATAAGTTCTCTCATTGCTACTTCCAGTGTTTGTCCCAATGGTGTGAATCTTTGTCGATTTGATGGTCTTTGATATGATTGTGGTTTAGGTTCTCCATTGTTCAGATTGTTATTTTGATTGACATTTGATTGATGTTTTGGTCATTATTTTGATTGGCCTTTGTAGTAGTTTCCATCAAATTAAATACTGGTGTAGACACTGAAAATTGACCTAGGCCTGCAAGCTCTATTTCTCACCACTTTTGTTCTAGCATAATTAAAATATTTAATTATGTTATTCAGTCCACTTTCATCTATTAATTAAATATTTTTTAATTATTTAATTAATTCATGTCTCTTTATTCTTCTTGATCATTTAAATAAATAAATTTTATTTATTTATTTAAATGCGTCACTAATTATCTAATATCTCCCTATAATTAAATAAACTTCTTAATTTATTTAATTATTAATGTCCACTAATTCTTCTAGATTATTTAAATGAATAAATCTTGTTTATTTATTTAAATACGTCAATAATTTACATTTTCCTCTTCTAATTAAATAAATTCTTTAATTTATTTAATTAGGGCCACATGTTACTTTTCTCATTTTAAATAAAAAATCATTACTTATTTAAAATGGTCAAAATTTCTTATTTTGGAATAATATGGGCATTTATTGCCTACTGTCATTTGATTCTCCACTTTTGAATTAAAATAATTTTAAATTCAAAAGATTCCTTTTCCATTCAAAAAGTCAAATTACTGTTATTAATTTGATTCTCCAGCCTTTTTTAACCATTTTGTCCTTATCTTAGCTTTCAATCCTGAACATCGATTCGACCTTCAATCTCGTCCATTCATTTCAAAATTGTATTTTCTTATAAAATGGCAATTTTGAATTCTTTTTGCTCTCTCAAGCATTCGCATGAATTTTTTGGCTCTCATTCTACTGTCATTTTCTCTCATACTTTGCATATTTTAGAGTCATTTTCATAGTAGAATCCTTCAACACTTGTGTAGGACATGGCATAGTCTTAGGTTGCTCACATAAATCTGAGGGCAAATCATTATTTGCAGCAAGCTAGAAGGTGTAATGGAGATCAGCCATGGAGATTGGAGATTTGGGGTAATTGTATTTCATTTATTTTCATGTTTTCTCATTTGCACTCTATTACTTCTTTGAATTTTTGAATTTATTGCTTCTAATCTAATAACCCATAAAATTTCCAGAGGAACATTTGGTGAACTCGACATGAATCACTGATTTTTTTTGTTTTCGTACGACTTTCTATTTCTATTTTGTAGCTACCGGTTTCTAAACAATGCATTTGAACCATAGTGCATTGTATTTGCTGCATCGTGACGCACTTGAAAAAACCAACGACGCATTTGAACCATAGTGCATCACATTCGCTACATTGTGACGCACTCGACAAAATGAATGACACGTTTGAACCATTAGACTGCATTCGTGACCACAAGTGACGCATTCGACAGATACGTGACGTATTTCACAGATATTCTGATGCATTTGAATTATTCTTACGTATTTGTTGATAGGGCAACACATTCGGTTGGTGAACTCTGAAATTTTTTTTGTGATGCATCTGCTCTGTCATAACGCATTTGTCTGCTCAATTTTTGTATTCAAATTTTCTTTTCAAATTGCTGCACTTTTATTATTTCAATCTTTTCTATTTTTCTTTGCATCCTTTGGAATATGATTTTCTGGTGGCTAATGTTTAGTTGCAATGTGTGGTGTTAGGATTCTTATGGGTCGAAGACGTTTGTTGAAACTACTAACATGCGGGTTTGTAATGCTCGCAAGTCAAAGAAAATCATACAAACTACTGACATGTGATTTTGCAGCTACGTTTGTCAAAGACTAATCTTTCAAACCATCTGTTTGTGATTTTTAGTTTAGGAACATTTCCATTGGTGCACTAAAATGAACTTTTGTTTGCAAGTGTTTGATTGTGCTTGAAAGTGGTAGGTGATTATGCTCTCACCTTGTGAAAACTTGGTGATCAGAAAACCAGACCCACTTTATTTGTTGTAAACCCTTAAGACTTAATAATCGAAGTATCCTCTCCCCTTGCACTTTCGAGTGATCTTGGGTGTAAGAGAAATGATTATTATTTCTATAAATGGGACTTTAAGGGAAAAAATACTCATCTTAAGGGATGACCCGACCGGTAACAGGCTAAAGCCAAGCCACTTCCAACTAGGATATAAAATGGGTGCTTGAGGAAAGTTCAAGTACCACGAGTGTGGATGTGTCACACAAACAAAGTAGTACTCCCATAAACCCTGTTGATCGTAACCTCTTCAGGCTGGAGTGCCACCTAATCAGTGATTAATCTCTTGCCCCATGTGTGGCCACTCGAACAAATTCCCTAACTAGACACCCATTGTTTTAAAAGCCAACCATTTTCAGCCATTGCTTGGTATAGTGTAGGGTATAGTATCATGTCCAAAGATACTCACTACTGACTCCCTTGAGTAGAGATAGCAATTCTTGGGAAGTGACTACCCAAGAATCTAAAGTTGGTGTGCCCATAGAAGTGAGTGTCGTGGAGGGGAGCCAGTGCCACCAAAATTCTAAACTATCCGCTCTCAAGAAGGAGAGGTGTTCAACACCAATCCAGGGTATATCGGTGGGATATACCAAGTATACAAACCCTTGGCCTATTAGGATCGTGCTTGTCTTACGTGCGTTTGCTTACACTAAAATATTGTGCTTCTTAAGTGCTTGCTAGATTTTCAAATAGTATTCACCACATTTACAAATCTGGACAAAAACATTCGACCTTTGACAAATCATATTTTTTTCCCAATACATAAGAAAAATCACTTTTTATAGCTTGTGATGCAATTATTGAAATGCATTTGTTGTCTTGAAATGCATTTGAAAATATTTGAGACACAATCGCTCTGTTAAACCGCATATGATTCCATAAACACTGCATATTATTGCATCGTGACGCATATGAATCTCACAGAATTGCATTTTCCAAACTTTGTCACATTTGTCAATTTCATAGCCGCATTCACTTAAATTGAAACACATTTGAAATACTGTGACACATTCAAAGTCTCAAACGACACATTTTCCTGATAGAAACAAGATCCTAATATAAAGTTGAATCTGAGTCTAAACACTATCATCCTATTGTCAAACACTTTTTCCAAGAGGATTCTATCTGAAACCAACTTTGAAATTACTCAAAATATTTATCATTCAACCATTAGTTTGCATTTTTTACCCTAGGATTAAACTTTCAATTTTTTGATTTCATCCATTAGGTTTTAGAATTATCATTTTCAACATTAACTTGACCCTAGGTTTTCATCTTTGCATACTTTGGATTAGGTTAACCTCATCACAATTTGCAAAATCATTACTTTCGAAACTAGGTTATCTTGGACTTAGTCATCATTCATATTTTCAGTCATTGTCCCTTTTGTGAGGATTTCCACCTTAGTAATCTAATTGGGAAAACTCACCAATCATCTTGACATTGTCACTTTGTCATTTTCAACAAGTCCTTTGGTAACTAAAATTGAAAAAAAAAGATTAAGCTTAGAGTGTTTAGGTATCCTTTTCTCCAAATTACATTCTAGTTTATACCTTGCATACTTTATTCCAAAAAATACAAAAATATTATTCATCCTAGTCATCATTTTTAACCTAGACTTTGCATTAGTTGCCTCTTTAGTTGACATAATCATCTTAGTCCTTATTTCGTACCTTGTCATCCTAGTCATAATCATCACTTTAGCTTTTCAGCATCACACATTTCCTTAGGTAAAACATTATTATCTCATCGCATTGTCATCCTTTATCGCACAAAAAGACAAAAACATAGCATGGTGTCATATTTGCATTGTCATCATCTTCATTTGAGCAATTTCTTTGATGGTGGAAACAAGACTTCAAAGAAAGAAAAGACAAATGGTAGACTTTGGACAAGACTTTGACAACAACACCAACACCAAAACCAATCCCAATGATTGGATTTTTGACAACCCATTTGGAAAATTGAACGTACAATCATCCATGAGCATGTCAACTTCCTTTCAAAATCCACTTTTTGAACAATTCATATAGAGAGACCAAAATGGACAAGTACTAGTTGAGGATTTAGCTTTACCGCTCAAAATCTGACATAGCTTCATTATAGAGGACTTGGTCTTGAACAATCCTGAACGATACCTTGCTATGCTCTTAGACCAAGGTACAAGATTACCAAAAGGCTTTGACATTAATACCATATGGCCTATCTCTCCTAATAATATGACACAAAACACATCCCAACATGACATGAACAATACCTCGACCAATAACATTGCCATTACTACGCAAGTAGTCACTACCACCATTAATGTGACATCTAGTGGCACCATAAATCAAAACACCTCCTCTTCAACCAATACGCATCTGGAGGAACATCTACTATGACCATGCCTACAATGGCCACATCATCTTCACAAACAATAGGAGCTACCTTTTCACAGTCCATGCCTACAATGTCCACATCATCTTCACAAACGATGGGAGCCACCTTTGCGTCCACATAATAGGCAACCACCTCCTCAAATCCTATGTGGCTCTTCATCTATGACAATGGGGGCATCTTCATCACATCCTTACAATGGAACCTCATTTAATCCCTTTGGAAGAAACCCATGACGCGTTTTTATTCAAGGCCCTCAACACAACATTAACACATCATCACAAATGAACATCCCACATGGACAAGGAAAAAATATGAATATCTCACATGGACAAGGACAAAATATCAACACCACATGGACACTTTCAAGGAACAAACACCAACATGCTACATGGACAATTCTTTCAACAAGGACAAGGAACTCAAATGACACAACAAATGTGTAACTTTGGAAATCAAATGAGTTAGGGATTTCAGATACCTCAAATACAAACAAACATGGTTGGGTCACATATTCCCACATACTCATCCTAGATTCATACTCAACAACAAATTCCCACTCACAATTGGCAATATCAACAAACACCTAATCAGAACATACCGTACTTTCAGGCAACCAATGATCCCATTGTACACGCCTTGCTAGCAAGAGTGGATGACCTTCAAAAATAAATGGAAAATATGAAAACCTCTGACAAGAAGACACAAATTCCATATGACTTATGTCCATATCCTTTTGATACAACTTTGTACATGCCACCATTTCCACATGGTTATGTGGCTCCAAACTTCAATAAATACAAGGGTAAAACAAATCCACTTGACCACATCAGAGAGTTTGTAACAAGTTGTGTGGATATTGCTCATGAGCACACATATCTAATGTGACTATTTCCTAAAAGCCTCGCAGGACCAGCCTTAGAATGGTTCTATACACTACAACTCAGAATACAGTCATGGAAAGAACTTGCTAAAAAATTCATGAAAAATTACACATACAACATTGACATAGATACCTCCATCACCAACTTATGCCAACTCACACAAGAAGATTCAGGTGAAACCTTTTTACCATTCTTTCAAAAATGGAGGGGCCTAGCGAGTCATTGTCATATAGACATACCTGAAAAGGAAAAGGTCGACATGTTCGTACAAACTTTATTGGGCCCACTGAAAAATGGCTTGTGTGTTCATTGTTGCACAAATTTTGTAGATCTAGTTGAGTGAGGTGTCCAAGTTGAACAAGCCCTCATAGCCGAAGGAAGACTAAAATACGGTCCCAAAAACACAAACACAAACCCTCCTTCTGCTGGCAAAAACAAATATTGGGTTAAGAACAAACATGTCGCCAATGATGGTGTAGTCGATGCTAAGGTTGTCAACGCTATGGGTCTATGGCTACCTAAAAGAGGGACTGCTCCTAAAAAACAAAGACCAGTAGTGCAAACCTATGCTACTAATGTTGTCTTGACAAATAAAAATAATCAAGGCAATCAAAACAATCAAATTCAAAGACAGCCTAGACAACCCAAACAATTCCCTAGAGGACATACATACACTCCCTTGGATGATCCTATTGAAGAAGTTCTCAAGAAATGCCTTAAGATTGGTGTCATCACTGCAGGGACCCAAACCACTACAACCACGGGTAGTTTAAAACTATCTTGGTGGGATGATAATGCATTTTAGTGACTTTTCATCGAGATAAAAGGCATAAAACCTCTTCCTGTAAATAATTGAAAAATCTGGTACAAGACCTTATTGAAAAGCGTATCATTGAAATTGGTGGACCATAGTTTTCTTCTAATGCGGATCATACAATACACAAGAACCTACTGCAGGATCATGGTTCTAGAAACCCTTCTATGTCAAATACAAATAACAATAGTCGAGCCAACTATGCCCGTATTGGATATGACTATTCCGGGGGACCTATCGTACATCACATTAGAACAATTGATGAACATGTCTATACGGTCATTGTCAGAAAGGCCCCTGAATGCAATATCACCACTTGCGGCAGAAAGGTCACCATAGCCGATCCTCCTCCCCCTAAACAACCAAAGGTAACAGTAGTTGGCTCGTCCACTTCACAGTCGCAATCGCATCCACAAAACAAGCAGTCCCAACCTAAAGGAAACTTTAATCTTATTGAACAACTTGGAAAAACACCCACACAAATCTCTATCCTTGAGTTGTTATGCATCTCACTTGCCCATAAGGCCATCCTAGATAAAAAAATTACAAGAATCCTCCGTTCCCGAAGATATTGATGTCAGCCAATTCGAAGCCATGGTAGGATATCTCATGACTCCCCACCATATCACCTTTTCGGAAAAAGACTATTCGTCATCCAAATCCAACCATAATGATGCCCTTCATATCGAAGTTCTTATTCATAAACATAAGGTCAAATGAGTCTTAGTAGATGGCGGAGCGGGACTGAATATATGTTCCTTAAAATTGGTCAAGGCACTAGGATTTTCTGATGCTTGCGTAGACGCCACAAGAAGCATTGTTATCAAGGAATATGATGATGAAGAACATTCCTCTCGGGGTATAATTACACTTCCCATTCGAATCAGGCCAGTCATTGTTGACACCACTTGTCAAGTTCTGGATTTGGACCTCCCATACAACATTTTACTCGGTTGATCTTGGATCCACGCACTAAAAGCTATCCCCTCCATGTATCACCAATGTTTGAAGTTTCCTTTTGAAGGCACTGAGATTACTATATACGGAGACCCTGATCCATTCGAATATTGTACCAACTTATGAGGTGTCTCGAGGAATGTCAAGTGCCCTGTATCAATGGGGAAAACTCGTCCTTGTCTTCCAAATTCGGTGACCCTTGACACTCATGAAGTCTTTTTGTCTCTTCCTTGCTGCATCCCTTGCTTCTTCCAACCTGACCACCTCCTGCCTACCACTTCATTATCACCCCAAGCATCAGCACGGGCCTGATTCGGGACCAAGGATCTCAGAGGTACAAGATGAATATGGCCTATTATGCCAATTACTTAAGTCTCCCCAAGTCTATGGTAAACCACTTTAGAATACCTTGAAAAAGAAATTTTCGAGTTCCTCAAATACAATTTTCATAAAGTCAGGTGAGAAATAGGTCAAAGAGGACACAAATGATATACTATCTTAGTTTATAAGAACCACAAGATTTGTCCTTACTGGTAGCAATATATGGAAAAGGATACAACATGATAAAGAAAAGCTATGATGGAAAGAGGTCTTGCTTATGATTGGAAGGTGTGAGCCATTATCGGTTCAAAGGAAAGACCAAAACTTATCTAGGCTTAGGGTTAGGTCCATGAGAATGCGGTGATCACTAGTGTGCTTCCATGTGAGGACCAATTGTATGCTCCCAAGCGTGTTGAGACAGCTAAGGACTACCCTCCTCTAAAGCCCGACTCACGAATGGGAATTTGACTCTCAACAATCCTTAAATTGTGAGCCTACCTTGATGAATTATTCCTTGAACTTGGCGAGCCTACATTTGAAGAAGCGATTCTAGAAAATGTTCGAATCCCGATACAACTGGGAGGACGGGATGAGTGAGGACAGAAGGATGAAAGGTTCTTCTCACTTTGTCCCTTACTTCGCTGGTGAGTATGAAACAAGTGAAGGAGAATACTGGATAGAATTTGACATAGAACCAGACGATGACAACTTCATTTTCAATGTATCGATGTCCATTTACATGCTCTCCATGTCATCTCCTCAATTTGAAAATGTTGATGATGGAATATCCTTACTTTATCCTGACCTAATTGACTAGAACCAACAAGGCCCACCAGTAATGGACACTTTTCAAAATGATGAGGCTCTAGCAGAATTTCTAGGGTTACGTGAAGGTATTCCAAATGGGGATCACAAAGCTAGATTTACCATTGAATTGGATTGTGTTGCTTAATTTGGGGAGACTATGCCATCCTCTAGTCACAAAATTAAAAATGAAAATAAAACAAAAATGATACGTCTCTAGGTGAAAATTGAAAGGCACCTTCTGACGAAAAAATAGTAAAAATAAAGGATGTATCTGAGGGTCAAAACCTCCTTTAGGTGCCCAAGGGTGGAGGATTGGACTTTCTCCCCGTAGACAGAGAAAAATCAGCAATTCTTGTCGAGGATACCATAGCCATTAATATAGCTACTGTGGAGGACCCCAAAATGGTTCTCTTTGCGGCATCATTGATAGAAATTGAAAAGCCAGAATTTCAAAAGTTTCTCTTAGAACACAAGATAAACTTTGCATGGTCTTATGCTGACATGTTGGGATTAGATCTTGAGTTAGTATTACATCACTTGTCATTATTGCCAGATGCCAAGCCAGTAAAACAAAAACTGAGAAAAATGTACCCACAAGTTGCATTGCTGGTTAAAGCTGAACTCAAAAAATTGTTGGATGTAGGTTTTATTAGGTCAATTGACTATACAGAATGGATATCCAACATTTTCCCTGTCACCAAGTACACTGGACAAATCCGTGTATGCACAGACTTCTGAGACCTCAATAAAGCATGCCCTAAAGATGATTTTACTTTCTTTGAACATTGACATCATTGTGGACCTGGTTGGATATGAGGTATCCTTATGGATGGTTTCTTTGGTTAAAATCGGATCATGTACCACGAAGACCAACATAAAAGCGCTTTCAAATTCCCTTAGAATTTTTATCTTGTTAGCAGGTGTAATGTCGTTTGTTCTTAAAAATGTAGAGCTACATATCAAGGGCAATGACAACAATATTCCATGATGATACACTACATTAATGGAGGACTATGTGGATTACCTTTTGGAAAAATCATTGACAAGAAAATACCATCTTTCAGTATTAGACAAAGTTTTCAGGAGGTTGGAAGAGTATAAGGTCCGGTTGAACCCAAAAAAGTGTGTTTTGGTGTAACATCAGGCAAGTTGTTGGGGTACATAGTCTCCCATAGAGGCATTGAAGTTGACCCCGCTAAAGTCAGAGCTATATTGGATATGCCTCCTCCTAAGTGAATCAGTGACCTAAGAACGCTACAAGACATGCTTCAATCTATCAGACGGTTCATTGCTCAACTCGCAGATAGGTTCCAACCATTCTAGTATCTCCTACGCAAAGGGATCCCCTTTGTGTGGACACACAAATTCCAAGAGGCATTCAACCAGATCAAATAATACTTATTGTCACCTCTTGTTCTCATGCCTCCTATTCAAGAAAAACCACTAATTTTGTACATCTCTGCAACTACTTCGACACTAGGGGCATTACTAGCACAAAATGACTATGAAGAAAAAGAAAGAGCCATATATTATATCAGTAGAACACTGGTGGGGTATGAGCTAAATTACACACCCATTGAATGTGCTTTTTTGGTAGTGGTATTCGCAGCCCAAAAATTAAGGCATTACATGTTAAACCATAAGACATACTTGGTAGCCAAGATCGATCCCTTGAAGTACCTCTTGAGTCAAGCAACATTGACAGGATGTTTAGCAAAATGGGTCATGATCCTTAGTGAATATGATATTCAATATGTCGAGCGGAAAGCCATCAAAGGAAAAGTAATAGCAAACCAACTCGCAGATGCACCAATACTAGATAATCATCCTCTTACAACAAATTTTCCAGATGAGTCTGTATTTCATGCGGAATCCCAACAACCTTGGAAATTATAATTTGATGGATCTCGTACTAATCATGGATTAGGAGCTGGAATATTATTCATTACTCCACAAGGAGACTCCATCCCAAGGTCATTCCAAATAGCATTTCCATGCACTAATAACATGGCAGAGTATGAAGCACTAATTATAGAACTAATAAACCCAGTCAATGATGAGTACGAAACCAAAGATGAGAAGCCAATCCCTTATAAACAGATGGTTGATAGTTTTCTGACATATTTTCACAAGCTATTCTTTGAATTGATTCCAAGAACACAAAACAAGGCTACTAATGCTATGGCAACAATTGGATCTTTGCTTGATATTCCCAGCAATGTCCCACAATTTGAGTTTTTGGTTGAGCAGTTATTGGTTCCTACTTATGATGTCCCCGAATCTGAAATGGTATGTGAGCTTGTTGGTTCCAATTCCCCCTGGTATAAGGACACTTTCAACTACCTTCATTCGCAGATCCTTCCTCAAAACCTTTCTAATAACCAAAGGAAGTCCTTTATCCACAAAGCTACATGTTATACCATCATCAGCGACACCCTTTACAGTCGTAGCTTTGACAATACCCTTCTCTGTTGTCTTGACACTAATGAAGCAAAAATGACCTTACGGGAAGTGCATGAGGGTATATGTGGGTTCCATTTGAGTGGCTCGACCTTAGCTAAAAATATTATGAGACTTGGGTATTATTAGTTGACACTAGAAAAGGATGCACTGGAATTTGTAAGAACATGTTGCCAATGTCAGATTCACATTGATTTAATTCATGCTCCAGCACAAGAGTTGAGGCCGATCACTTCTCCTTGGCCTTTTGCACAATGGTGACTTGATCTCGTGGGCAAGATTCACCCTACATCCTCCAATGGACACAAATTCATTATCACCGCCACTGATTATTTTACTAAGTGGATCGAGGCCATTCCACTCACTTACATTACTGGCAAACAAATCTCCAAGTTCATCCTCAATTACACCATTTGTCGGTATCACATTCCACAATCCATCATCATGGATAATGGTCATCCCTTCAAAAATTAGGAGGTCCGTGAACTGTGTCAACGTTTCCATATTAGCCACCACTTTTCCATGCCATATTACCCATAGGGAAACGGTCAAGCTGAGGCATCTAATAAAACCATTATCGAACTTCTCAAAAGATGGTCGATGATGCTGGTCGCCAGTTGGCACATCCAACTCAACCACCTTTGTGGGTATTGTGCATGAACATCAGAGTACCCCTATGATGCCACTCCTTTCACCCTTGTCTTTGGAGTGGCAGCCATCTTGCCCATAGAGGTCGAAATTCCATCTTTGTGAGTCTCCATGAAAGGCCTCATCACTAATGAAGAATACAGATAGTCAAGACTACATGAGTTAGAAATGCTAGATGAACATAGACACAATGCATTGAATCATTTACAAGCATACCAAAATCATCTTTGTAGAAGTTAATAACAAAAGGGTGATGACTTGATAGTTTGACATTAGTGACCTAGTTCTCATGTAGAATCCCAAGAATTAGTCAAATAGGGAGAAGCTAGGAAAATTTGAGCCCAATTGGTTGGGCCCTTACATCATCATAACATCATTTTGGTTCTGAGCATATCGATTACTTCTCCCAAAAGGTGAGCAGTTGATGAAGCCAATCCAATGGATTTACATTTGTGCAAAATTCTATACCTTAACGTTAAGCCTACTTTCGAAAACAGTTAAAAATACAAAATATTGTCAACAGTGAAAACACGGAAAATAGGTGTTACGGTGACACCAAAAAAAATGACAAAAATAAAGAGAAATAATTCGTCCAATAGTGAAAACCTAGTAAACAAGCACTTTGGATAAGTACCATGGTGAAAACCTAGCAAATAGGCGCCATGTGTAGTTAGTCATTATTGTGCCATCTATTGTCACTCTATCTACCTTTGTCCCTAATAAACATACTCTTTTCTGACATTCGTCATAACACTTCACATCATGACATTTTTGTCCATGGCTGACAATGGTTGAAAGCAAGTCTTGCATACTTTCCACTATCCATGTTATTCATGCCTTTTCTTTACATTCCATTTTTCCTGGCTCATTCTCAACTTGACTAGGGGAAAATTTTTATCATGAGACTATAGTGGGTACCGCACGTGATTCTAAAAATCATAAAATGTCCTTAAAAAGACCTAAAAATCATAAAATGTCTTGAAAAATGATCTATGTGGGATCTGAACTAGATTGCATTTTTAAATGCTTAACTTTTACAATGCTTTTACAATGATTATTTCAAATTGAATTAAAATGAAATTAACTTAAAGGAAATAACATAAAGAGCGTAATCAAGGTGATTATACTTGAATGAAAAGAAAGAGGCGAAGAGAGAAGAGAGAAGTGCAAGCAGGTTGATGTGAGGAGTTCGTCCTGAGAATGTGACCCTACGTCCGAGTCCCACTCAATAGAGAGCCGTCAGATTAACTCAAAATGATTAAAATGATGCACCAGACCATCGATTCGGCAACATAAGGCTGGAGCATTCAACAATGGCGAAAATTCTTCAACAAGACCCCTCTCTTCCGTGTTGCCTCAGCGTCAAGACTTCATCACCTGAAAAAAACTTGATTACAACTCTCACCTCAAGCCCCCTTTTTATACAAAGAATTTGCTCAATTTGGTTACTAACCAAAAGATTTGAAAATATTCCCTTATCTCTCCAAATACATAAGGATCTTTGCAATCTCCCTTTTACACATAAAAATCTTCGAGATATCCCCCCTTTTACATAATAATCTTTAATAAATTCCCAAAATTAAATTTAAGCCCTTCCATTTATTTATTCTCGGGCTTTTGTCGTTTGGGAGGTTTGATTAAATCCTTTAAAAAGGATTTTAGTTTGTTTTTAATATAAAAATTAGGGGTGTTTGTTTAATTTAAAAGCATTCGGTTTTGAGACAGTCATCAAATACAACCGATGCTAAATATAGATTAAAGTATGCGCATGGCCTAGCAGTGGATATAGATTTTACTTGGCCGGCGGTCGGGGGTTCGACCCCGGCCGCTGGCTTTTATTAGCCAATTTCCGGCCGAGAGATAACAAAACCAAGCTGTCTCCATATATGTTTAGAGCGCGCATGTAGAGGAGTTGGTAGGCGGTCGTTGCGGAGAATGGATGGTAGGGGGTTCGAATCCATCCCCCACCATTCAATTTTAAACAAACCAAACGATTTTCGAAACCGCCGGAGAGGAGAGAGAGAAGACACGTGTTCCGCCACCAGGATGCCACGTGGCACAATCCGATTCACTGCCAAAGACACGTCAGCTGCCAACTGTCTGCCATGTCACCGATGACTGGGTTACCACTGCTGACTCATCACGCCACGTGTCAAATTCTGGTTCGCCCAAACTGCTGACTGGACTGCCACGTCTATGCTGACTGGGCCGCCACTTGGACTGCCACTTGTACACTAACGAATACAGAGATGCCACGTCACCCGTACGGATGGACACGTGGCAGATTTTGATTGCTTCCGTACGGTGATTGTACCGCCACGTGTCATGCTCAAATTCTCCTGTGTATTCCGTACAATACGGACTGACCGCTGACGTCAGCATCCGTACGGTCAAAGTCAACCCTTCATAGCACAATCTTTGACTGACGATATCTTGCGCCTACGATGTCGGATTTCGACGAAACGAGTTGCGTTGGAAAGCTTGCGACAAGCTCTTCGCGATGACTCCAGTTTCATTGATTTTTGATGATGCCATTTTTTCTGCTTCCTGGATGCCCCTGATTCCAGTTTGACCGAAGGTTTGACCGGCCATAACTCATGCAAACGGACTCCTTTTTGCTCCGTTCGAGTTGCGCTGGAATCAGAACGTCGAGCTCTTTCTGATGGTGCTGATTCTGGAGAAAAATGTGACTTCAATTTGCCTGAAAAATGTCACCAGGATCAAAAAAAGACCTAAAAATAAAAAAATGTCCTAAAAAAATACCTAAAAATAAAAAAATGTCCTAAGAAAAGACCTAAACATTGAAAAAATGTCATGAAGAAACCATAAAAATTTCAAAAGATAGAATCATGTTAGTTAATGTGGTCATGTTAGTTCAAGTATTGGTTAGTCTTTGTCAAACTATGTTGTCTCTATGCACTTGCTACGTAGGCAAGGCTCATCTTCGAGCCCCCAAGAAATTAGGTCAGTCCTATTAGGTTTGTAAAAATAAATCATGACTCAATCTTTGTTCAACAAGACAAATTCATTGGTTGTTTTGAACTACGAGGTCTTTGAGTGTATGACGTAGGCAAGGCCATCTATCGATGAGCCCCTAAGGCCACAGTAGGTCAGTCCATTAGGGTTCATTGCACAATTTTCTCACACACATGAAATAGTCTTTAAATTTATCATGGTCTTTATCAAAATTTGAATGAATAGTTTACCCACGTGAATTTCTACAATCTATTAATCAAACACGACAATCATATTGGGATATCAAAATTGGTCAAACTTAGTCAAGCTTAGTCAAACTAGTCAAATCTTGCCTACTCTTCAAATGTGTCCTTCTAAAGGATAGCCTCGCCACTTATTCATTTCCTAGGATGTGTCCTTCTTAGGCATCTTCATAGTCATCTATAATTATTTGAGGTATGTTCCTATTGACATCAACATTATTCAAGATGTGTCCTTCATGAATCCGACATCTTGGCATCAACATCATTCGGGATGTGTCCTTCTCGAATCTTGACATCAACTTGGCATTTTGGCATTGACGCTATTCAGGATGTATCCTTCTTGAATTTGACATCATGACATCAACATCATTTGGGATGTGTCCTTTCCAAACTTGACACCAATTTGGCATCTCAACATAGACATTGTTCAGGATGTGTCCTTCTTGAACTTGATATCATTTTGACATCTTGACATCAACCTTGCTCGAGATGTGTCCTTCCCAAATTTGGCATCACTCTAGCATCGACATCATTTAGAATATGTCCTTTCTAAATCTGACATCTTGGCATCATTTAGGATGTGTCCTTCCTAAACTAGACACCAATATGGCATCTTCATATCACCAACTCGGACACTTTGACATCATGACATTCAACATTTTTGACAAACTTGACATCTTAATATCCAGACACTTGGAAAGCACTGGGCATTTCTTTTTCTTTTTCTGACAGTCATGTTGCTAGTTTCTCGAGGATGTCCTAACAATAGGATTTAGAGGAGTAATGAAGTTTCATGATTTTTCTTGATTGTCTTCACTATTTGTGGTTGATCATGACAAAATGACTAGGGAAAATACGCTTCTAATAGAAGTCATGATCATTCTTGTCTATGACTGTTTATGTCAAGTGATGGTATGACCTTGCACACCTTGATTTATGCCATATCATGGTGTTTGTTGGCCATCATGATAATTCGCCCAATGATGATTAAGAGCAATAATTGATGTGTCCTATGGAAATGTGCTGAAGGATTTTTCATCTTACTAACATCCATCTCCTTCTTTCTTGTTGCCTCATTCTTCTTTTGTCTCTTGATAATATCCTGTGACACACAAAAATACATTTTCATACATAATCATATAGACATTGCATTGCGTTAGACATTCACATTAGATTAAATCTAAATCATAACACAACCCAATTGCATACACAGATTCACATAGCATAACATGACATATCATTGCACAAATCACATGTTAGATAATACATCTACAATATTGTCATCCATCAATGAATCCATAATCATAGGTAGTAAGTGAAAGCAAATAAAAACATAAATATAATCATCAGTATCATCCATGGCATCATAACATATAATCATGACTAGAATGTAGCATTCTCATCAGAAAGGCATCCATGGCATAGGAATACATATAGAATCATCATAGGAATTAAGAAATGCATCAAGAAAATATCGCATAGATAGTATAGATGCATAATCACAACATGACATCTGAATCATCATCATCACATAGAACATTGTCACATAACATAAAATAGATAAGCCATGTCAAAACTGCATCGCATATATATAATCTCAAAAATATCAATGTCACAGGATAGAGTCAAAGAGATATCCCAAAAATGGAGCTCGCAGGCTCAATAGTCAATAATGTCATAATGCATGAAAAGTCAATATCTTAGGAGGCACTCTCCTCATCTCTTCGAAGAGAAGATCAGGGGGATCAGTGCTTTGTCGAGGGAACTGAGGCCATCATGGTCACTATCACCTATCCCTGCGTGGCTGAGGCATTTGTCACTGTAACCTCTGTCTGGGCCATCTGTGCCCTATCTATAACCTGAGCAGCTGGGGTATCTATCATTGGTGGCTACCTCTGTACTGACCTCTACCTTAATCTAGTAGACCCATGACTATGGCTCGAGTGATGACTCGAGGCATGCTTGCATGAGTGGTGAGATCTATGACCTGAGGTGTGCCCTAGGGAGGTAGACCCTCTCGCACTAGTGTGGCTCCTACTACTGCTCCCACTCCCTGACCTATGGCCACTGCCTGTCCTCATCTGTGAGTGTGACAGTGTAGGATCTTGTCACTTCAGAGGCACTTCCTACTCATAGAGGATCTTGTACTGGCCATACTAAGCACTCACCCTGGAAAACTCATGGGCCATATCCCTTGAAGGTCTTGCACATAGCGTTGCAAAATCTACACACCACTATGTTGCCCCCTACCTCTAGATCTCAACCTAATCTCACTTGACACTCGCTAGCTCAAGCTCAACCTATAAAGACCTGACCTGTGTAGTGCTCTTGTCAAGTCTCCTCTAAAGGTTGGCAACCTGCTAGTCTATAGTGGCATCTGCTGGCAGTACTAGCCTTGTTGGCATCCCATCATCACCCTCCACCATACTCCATCATAGTAGATGCTCTGCCTCATCAATGACATCATCCTCATCATCCTCATCATCCCCTATGTCCTCTCCCCCAATCTCCACCTTTGCATGCTCTGCCTCCCTCTCCTCTGCCTCCCTCTCCTCTCCTCTAATCTCCACCTCTACATGCTCTGCCTCCCTCTCCTCCATCACCCTCTCCTCTTTTCTAATATCTGCCTCTACATGCTCCCCTCCCCTCTCTCCCTCCTCCTCAACTTCCTATGGGATAGGGTCCAATGGTGCTTTGACCACTTCTTACCTCACCCGCCTCTGTTGTCTCCCTCCATCCCCTCCTCTCCTCTGTCTCCCATCGACTCCCCATCATCACCGTCATCCCCATCTCTCCCTCTAGCCTTGCCTCCAACCCTATCCCCATCTCTCCCTCAGCCTTTGCCTCTCCCTCTATCACCAACTCCACCACCTCGTCTAGCTCGAGACACATGTGGAACAATGGATCATTGATCCACCAGCATGGGTCCATCTGTATCTGTGAGGGGAATAGGCCAATGTGTCTACCACCATAAATCAAAATCTGCAGTGGTCCTTGGATCTGCAACATCTCCTCTCCATCAACATTGCTGCGCCACTAGTCCATCTATTTGCTAAGTAGAAAAGGCCATAGATATGGGTGGTCCCCATACTGACTTCGAGATGACCTCGCATACTCGGTTGTCCCAAGTGGAATACCCTACCGCTCACCAAACTGTCTGAGAACACGCTGCGGCAAGTACATCTCCACAATCAACTACATCTCCACTGTCCAGCCAATGAGATATCGATACTGTCGGAAGAAATTGAGATGATCCACCTAACCCTCCCACTGCCTGCAATCCCTGTATAGTCTCTAGATAAATGCAGTCATGGTGTTGATCCTATGTCTCCACCAACCTGTCTCACCATAATGACTCTGTTGTAGTGAACCGACATAGTAATAAACATACGACATCCCATCTACCAACTGTGGCCTCTCAATCGGTGGGTGGAAAATGGAAACATGCTCCCATGCCCAGATCATAAGAAGGGTCATCCCACAAGAAATGCTCTGTGCCATCCCGTATGCAACCTCATGCAGCTGATGATATAGCATACCTAATAAACAAGGTCCCCAAGCATAAACCATCTAGTCTCGCCTCATGCCAGCAAGTACATCCCCCCAGCTAATTAGAAACCCATGCCCTCGGTGATCTGGAATAACCACACCAGTAATCAATGTCACTAATAAAGCTTCAAATCATCTATAGTGCTCTGCCATGAACTCCCACCGGATCTCATATCCCTCAATAGCTAGTCCGGCACCCTGATCATGGTAGTAGGTAATATACGTCTTATGTCCATGTCATGGATCTTAAACAATCTTGTCCCCTCGGATCGGTAGGCATAGAATCTGGTAAACATCCTTGAGGGTAACTATAGCCTCCTCGATCGGTAGGTGGAATGAGCAGGTCTCCGACTACCACCTCTCACATAATGCTATTGGGAGACCCCTATTTTCCCATACAACAGGCATATAGGTGACATAATAGAGACCTAGTCGCATCAATCGAAGTCACTCTCTATCTATCAAGCTATCTCTAAATGCATAAGTCGATGGCCTACTCTCCCATGTGTAAATGGGCGTTGTCTCTCCACATAACAACACACGTGTCAGCATCTTTTTGAAGCTTGTCATTATCACATAGTCTAAGCCAATGAAATTTAAAATTTGAAGCAACACTAAGCTACCATTAGTAAAGTAAAAAAAAAATGTGTCACAATGGCTTCAATTGCATCACAATTAGGTGATTGCGTCATTCCGTGCAACGTTTACGTCGCTATACAATGATTGTGTCATTTTTCTCCGCGATTGCATCTCAAAATTATACTTGCATCATGATTTTGTACACATGCATCATCTGATTCGAATGTGTCACTCATACCATCAAATTGGTCTCAATATTTTGAATGCGGCTTTCCAACCATCAAATGTGGCTTAAATTGTCGATTGTGTCACAATTACATGCAAATGTGTAGCAACTTTTGACCAAGTCTTGATAGCCTTTTGTGTTTGCGTTGCGACGCATTGAATGCATTGAACACAAAATCGATTGTGGCTTATGCAAATGCAAATGCATCACAACGCATGTGTTCCTAGTCATAGAAACCCTCAAAAAGCATGAAAAATGATAAATTGACGAAGTAGGCTAAGGGTAAATACCATCGGCTTTGTGCTCTCTAGTCACTTGTAGGTCCTAGCAATATATCTATGATGCTCTCTGATCAGGATCACCATCTTTTTTGCTGCTATCCTCGCTCTGGGCTCTCTGAAATTACTATGGAAATTTTGAAAATGAAATGAGTTTTACCACCAATTTCAACTATTTATAGGGTAAAAGTGGGGTTTTTCACAACTATTATTACTGGAGGCTCCTTTTTCCACCTTTGATTGCTCTTTTGTGTACCTTAAGCACATCCAAATTCAAAACCATCTCGCCATTGTCTTTTTGGTCTTTAAATTAACTTGTCGGGACACTTTTTAAATGTTTTTGTCACTGGGCCAAAATTTTGAAATTTTTTCCAAGGGGGCATCGATACTCCGTACCTTCGTTGGGGCATGACTTTGACTTATTTTTCTTTGTCACAATGCGACAGGCTACATTATGACAAAGAGGGGAAAAATGTAGACACTGAAAATTGACCTAGGCCTGCAAGCTCTATTTCTCACCACTTTCATCCTAGCATAATTAAAATATTTAATTATGTTATTTGGTCCACTTTTCATCTATTAATTAAATAATTTTTAATTATTTAATTAATTCATGTCTCTTTATTCTTCTTGATTATTTAAATAAATAAATTTTATTATTTATTTAAATGTGTCGCTAATTATCTAATGTCTCCCTATAATTAAATAAACTTCTTAATTTATTTAATTATTTATGTCTACTAATTCTTCTAATTATTTAAATGAATAAATCTTGTTTATTTATTTAAATACATCAATAATTTACATTTTCCTCTTATTTCCAAAAGTTAATTCATTTTTTATCCCATACAGAGATAAGAAACTAGTTTTTTTATCAGTGTTAGTAGATTGAGGGCTATCTTCATACTGAGGTCTCAAGCGAAAAGGATATACAATCTTGATTTGAAAACCTTCTTTCACATAATATTTGACCCAATCTTTAAGAACATCAACATCTGTTAATTCATATCCATCATAATTGCATTTGATATAAAATTCCTTATTCAAGTTGGACCAATCCTACTCCCATTCAAGGGCCTGAAATAATAAAATACAACCAATATTTTTCACTATTATCAATGAAGGGAAATAAAGTCGCTTTCTAAGATATGCATGAGTGAATAAGATACCAGCTCTTAGATAGTGAAGAATTCCCAATTGAAGGCCTGTTGCATTTGACGGAGCCGCTCTACTTTCCTTTTATGTTTCCTTTCTAAAAATTTATCAAAATACCTCATCAATCTTGAAGCTGTAATATTCTCCTTAACAACTAATTTCTTAGGATTGGGTTTTCTATGTGTCTCTTGAGTCATCTCCTCTAGTCTCACAAAATGAGGAGACTATGGTCGAGGTATCCAATGGATCAAGATTGAAACTTTATGGTTTTGAAAATAGACGGCTCCTTTGACTAAACATCTATGAAAATCCCCTTCATATGGATAACTAAATACATGCATATCTTTAGTTATGAGGTCCTCTTCTACCTCATCCTCCCCCTCGTTTGTTACATTTTTCTCTTGAGTTTGTTCTTGAAACTCAACTTTTTCTTCGGTTTCTCATTTAAAAAAAAATCATTACTTATTTAAAATGGTCAAAATTTCTTATTTTGGTAGAATATGGGCATTTATTGCCTACTATCATTTGATTCTCCACTTTTGAATTAAAATAATTTTAAATTCAAAAGATGCCTTTTCCATTCAAAAAGTCAAATTATTGTTATTAATTTGATTCTCCAGCCTTTTTTTAGCCATTTTGTCCTTATCTTAGCTTTCAATCTTGACTATCAGTTCAACCTTCAATCTTGTATGTTCATTTCAAAATTGCCTTTTCTTATAAAATGGCAATTTTGAATTCTTTTTTCTCTCTCAAGCATTCACGTGACTTTTCTGGCTCTCATTGTGTTGTCATTTTCTCTCATACTTTGCATATTTTAGAGTCATTTTCATAGTAAAATCCTTCAACACTTGTGTAGGACATGGTATAGTCTTAGGTTGCTCACATAAATCTAAGGGAAAATCATTATTTGCAGCAAGCTAGAAGGTGTAATGGAGATCAGCCATGGAGATTGAAGATTTGGGGTAACTGCATTTTGTTTATTTTCATGTTTTCTCCTTTGCACTCTATTACTTCTTTGGATTTTTGGATTTATTGCTTCTAATCTAATAACCCATAAAATTTCCAGAGGAACAACTGGTTGCACATTTTGTGTGTCATTTGTAGCATCATTGTTTCCAGTATTTCTATTCTTTTTCCAAAACTTAGGTTTATCATTTTTGCCATAGTGATTTGAGGAGTTTGTATTGTTTGATCCTTCATTGTAATGTTTTATCACCCCTCTTTTGACCAAGGATTCTTTGATCTTGAGCCCATTTTCAATCACTTTCTCAAATGTAGGTGGACATTGTAGTTCAAGCCTATAGCTCATGTCATCAGTTAGGTTGTCAATGAATAGTTCCATATTTTCTTCTTCTAGTATAGAACGAGGATATCTAGCAAACAACCTTCACCATCATTGTAGAAATGAGAGGAATGTTTCATGTTGTAAAGGTCTTTTATTGTTACTTCATGTTGAATATTAAAGGAAAATTGTGAGATAAACCTATTGACTAGTTCCTCAAAAGTTTGAATTTCTGGTTGTAGTTTAGAGAACCATTCCATACAATGACCTTCTAAGCTCCTTGGAAATGACCTCCTTAGATGAGTTTCCTCTTGTGAAAATTCTAAACTCATGGTTCTGAATTCCCTCATGTCATGGTCAATTGGATTTGTTTTACCGTTGTACTTGTCATATTTTGGGAATTCGCAATGTCTAGGAAATAGTATCATGTCCACACTTGGATTGAAAGGATAAGGACAAATGTCTTGTAATGAGTACCTTTTCGTGGTCCCTTTTTGAATATCTTGAAGTTGTTGTTGCAGGTTTTGTATTTGATGTGTTAGTGCCACCACTTGATCTATGTTTTGTGGTTCAGTTTTAGTTCTCATAGGTGCTTCTTTTAATCGATTGATATCAAAATGGGTGCTTCTAGAATTTGTGTTTGATGATTTAGACACTTTAAGGTTGCAAGATATTGGTTTAATTTGATAGAGCTTGGCTTGTAAGTTCCTATTTTCCAAGTTTAAGACATTATTTAGATTGAGAAAATGTTTTTGTTCTAACAAAAACCTAAATTCTGATGTCAACAATCTAATAGGAGTTTCAAATAGCTCTATGTTTTCTTGTTTTGTGGATGCGCTATAGCAGAGGGCAGTTGCACGAAAATAGATTGTGGATGCACCAAGATACTAGTAAATTTTGGTGACAAACTATAGATGCATAGTAAGATTAGTCAAATGCATTGAAACAGTGATTGCATGTGCTATTTGGATAGCTAATGCACTAAAATACTAGGTGTATGTGCTAAAACAGACTGTTTATGTGCTAAACTAGAATTTTTCATAGTGTTGTTTGTTTTTTTAATTTTTGTTAGTAAAATAATTTATTTCAGGGTGTAATTTTTTGAATCATGAACATTTTGACAAGGTATTTTGCTGGTAAATCTTTGAATTTGATGATCTAATGGATGATACCTTCAAAAGTGACTTTTCATGCATAGAAGCAAGTTTGTAAATGTTGTTTTAGATTCTATGTATTAAACATGTAGTGAGTGTTCTAGAATCTAGTTCGATTCTTTCAATTTCCACAGGTTTTGACACAAAAAAAATAGTTCAAGCACTTTCCTATCTCAAATAGGTCACTTGGAATATCACAGCCCACAACTTGCAACTATACAAGCTCACACAACCTTGTCACCCCCTAGAGGGCACCCATGTTTTTCCCTTTCTCAAGTCTTAACCAAAGTTGAATCCTCCACTTTTGGCCAGGTTCTATGATAGTTATATGGTGAGTGTCTTGGGGGTAGATTCTTCCCTCCCCTTGCACCATGATATAAGAAGTGTTCAGAAACTAACACAGTTGAATTCTACACTAAGGTTCATAGATAGGGTATCCATTCGAAGTGGTGAATGATAAAATCCCTCAAGAGACCTCCTAATATTTAGAACAAATATTTTGGGGATGGTTATCTTGCACACTTTTGTTGAATTGTGGGTTTCCCCAAATTCACTTTTGATTATTATGGGTTGGAAAATCTGGCTTTGGTTGTTCCCACTTAGGTCATTCCCGTAGGGTGAGTACCCTTTCCCACTATGACAAGCCTTCTAAAGGATTTAATAAAGGAGGATAGAAATTATGGCATTCTGATCATCCAGTTAAGGGGAGAGCATAGGCCTATTGCTTATGAAACACATAAAACATGGCGTTCAAATACTCCTTTACTTTTAATCTAGATGCACTATTTTAAATAAAGGAAAAAAAAAATTGAAATGTAAATCCTGCAAACACCATTAGTAATTTTATGATTTTTTTCTTTGACCGGTGTATGTTTACCAACAACTATCTTTGATAAGCATATTTTGCACCTAGAACATAGAAAATAGAGATTATAGTTTTGATTTTTCAAATTTTACAAAAGTAATTAGATGTGCCAAAACATATAGTAAACATGCTAAAATAATAGTTCAATGCACTAAAAGATTAGGTCAATACGCCAAAAGAAAAACTCCCTGGTTGGTGAAACATAAATCGCGGATGTGCTAGAAGAGTCATCAAATGCGCCAAAGTATTTGATAGATGTGCAGGAACAGTCATCAGATGCACTCAAGTATATGTCATATGCACCTTAAAATATCTTGATCATGCTAATAGAAACATGTTAGAAGCCTGCATGGACACTTTTCAAAAAAGATGTAAAATATGGGGTTAGAGGCCCCATGGTGGGTGCCAAAATGTAATGTGTGAGTAAAATAAGTATAATCTACAACAAACAAAACCAATAAGACATTATATCAAATATTTAACAATAATTAAACTAATTTAAATCATCAATCTACTGAAGGCATCATATTTCTCTCTATCTCCAAAGATTTATTAAGTCATTGGGCTCTCAGATTTGGTAAGCATTATGACTTTTAAAATGCCAATCTAGAGAATGAGAATGATAAACTATATGATTGCTAAAATGATATGCAAGCTATATGATGCAAAAACCTATGATATTGATTGTTGATAATGAAAGCTATATACTATGATATGATAATGCAAACTATATTAAGATGCAATCTATGATGAAAGACATGATTATAAACTAAATGATATGCTATTTTCTATTGCTATTTGCTAAAATTCTTGATTACTTAATTGATATTTCTACAGAGTAAGTCTTCACAAAGTTTGGATCCATTTCCTGTAAAAAGAGGTTGTATTTATAGATTCGCGACAACACATTTGTGATGTGGTAGCAAGTAAAGGTCTGGATTTGATCTTGAGGATTGAATGGTGAAGGATGAAGAAGCCTGAGATGATTATGGAGATTGTTCCTCCCCACAAAAACAATCAGCCAAAAGATAGGAAGAATCAATGGAAGAAGATGAAGAAGTTCACATGTAAATTTGTCTCCAAATTTTCCTGTGAAGGTTGAGTTGAATTAAATTAGACATTTCATATCTAATTTGGTAGGTGGATATGATTAGCTATAGAATATATTTCAATTGAAAATATGGATTTATTCAATTTAGGAAAAGAAGATATTTAATTTAATAAAACAAACTAAAGAAGTCCATGTTTATTAAATAAATATTAAAGAGAATATGATAATTAAATAAAAAAAGTATGAAACTTGTTTATTTAATTTAGATGAAAGGACATGATCAAGATGGAAGATAATTTATAGAAGAATCTGATAATTAAATAAAATAAAGTATTAAATTTGTTTATTTAATTAAGATGAAATAATATGATAAAGATAGAAGAATTAAAAGATGAGCTATATAAATAAATATTTCTATTTATTTAATAGTAGATGAATTAAAGGTTAATTAATCAAATAAATTGTATTTAATTAATTGTATTATCCAAACCATTTTTAGGTGTATACAAAGAGCATTGGAGAACACCTATAGGTTGCAAATCGAGGTTTTAGATCTAGAAATCAATCAAGAAGGATAGAGTAGACATAAAAGAGCAGGATCAGACTTTGAATCTTTAGAAAACCCTAACTAGACTGATTCATCACTTCTAGTGAATGAGTCCCAGTTTCAGTCAAAATTCAAATTTTTGCATATTCAAATACCCATTTGGTAGATTCTTATTCTCACACAAAAGCCCAAAATTTGTACTGACTCACCCAACTTGGTGAATGAGTCCCACTCAGCATTAAGATCACATTTTCTAGTGTTTCAGATCTCCTCCCAACCATCTCTAGATTTCTAGGTGCACATATTCCTTTATGTAGTTTTTTGTGTTGTTTAATTTGCATTTCTAGGTCATTTAGTGAAGGTTTGCATTGAATTAGGGTTTAGTGTTACAACTTGCATTTCATTTATATTTCCAAGTTATTACTTGGTGTTGAACCCCTTATTAGTTTCTATTCATCCCCTAGAATATCCCTCTTGCAAGATCTCTTTCTCCTTTGCATTGAGATCTCAAGGGTTTGTTCTTGAGTGAAAGTGAAGATTGTCATTCCAGGTCCAAAACCCTAGAAGAAAGAAAAAAAATTCCACCTTTCATTTTGGTGAACCTACATTTAGAACATCCTATTTTTTATTTGGAGTGCATTATCACCCTATATCTTGCTTGCATTAACATTGCATTAGGATTTGCATTAGTTAACTTGCATTCTACGGTTTTCAAAATTTGCATTAGTGAAAGCTCATATAGATTGCATTTTTTCATCTAATTTCATTGAAAATCAAACAAAATATGTATTTGCATCAAAGATTCAAATCATAAAACATAAAAATCATAAAATTCAACTAAAAATTTCTAAAAATTTTGAAAAAATTCTCATTGGGACTCATTCGCCACCTTGGGCGAATCAGTCCTAGTGCAAATTTTGCACTACATTTTATGGCATTTAAAGCTTTGTTTCTGAGTTTCTGATTTTTGTTATTGTCTTTCTATTTTAGTTTCCAAAATTTATGTTATAAGCATTTCATTGTTCTTAGCTTACATTACATTTGCATTCATCGGTCCAAACTAGGCCTCTAAGTGGTGATGAAAATTCAGAAAATTAGAGTTAGGAAACTTGACATAAAAATTTGAATACGTTATTAACATAATTTGAAAATTATGTTAGAACAAAAGTTGTAGCAAATTGAATGTAGTTTCCAGGCTACTAGTCCTTTTTTGGAAAAAAATAATTTTGTTTTGAGAAAATTTGAAATTTCAATGCAGTGGTACTAAATTTTCAAGAAAAAGATAAGAAGCAGGTGTATGTTTGACCACCCTAAGTACAATTTTTTTTTTTCTGAATCTTTCAATATAAGTAGAGGAGACATTCTCAGATGTGCCAGATTTTTTTTGTAATTTGTTTCCATGTAAATAATTAGTTGTGATTTTTTTATTAGAACATTTTAGAATTATTAAAATGTATGTGCTTGACCACCATAACTTGGTCAAAAAATTATGAAATTCAATTTATTTTTTATCCTATAGTATGCGAAGCATAGAATGTGGTGGATTTTGTAGGTTCGAAAAATGTTAAGTAGTTTGAAAGTTATAGAAGTTTTTCAATCAACCTATCAATCAAGACTTTAGTTGTAATGTATGTAGAAAATCAATAATAATTATTTATTAAATTCAAAATAAGGAAAAAGTTATATTGGTGGAAATTTGACAACTTTTTCTATAAACCCTTTTCATTTCATGAAATTTGGATAAAAAAAAGTCGTTAGCCACAAGGGAGAACTTAAAAAAAAAGAAAATTTTCAAAACACATTTTTTGGATTGACTTTCTAGGTTAGGCAATCCCGAACCAAATCTTGTGTGAAATCCCAAGCCTACTGATTATGTCAAAAAAATGGATATCCATTCAGAACGGATATTCGCTACTGATATTATTTATAAGACATAATACTATAGAATATGTGTTATATATATAATATGTATCATGTATTATGTATTTATAATACATATATTTATAATATATAATATTATGTATTATATATAATATATCATATATTATATATTATATTATATTATATTATACATTATTATCTATTATATTATATTAATATTATGTAATATATATTATATATATTATATTATATCTAATACATAGTATATCTTATATATTTATTGATGTGCAGACAACTCACAAGAGAGAGGGGGAGTGGGAAGGACTTGAGAGGTAGGGAGAGAGAAAGACCTAAGAGGGATGGGGAGAGAGAGTTGAGAGGGAGAGAGAGTCAAGAGGGAGAGAGGGAGGTAGAGAGACTTGAGAGAGAGGGGGGGCCTAAGAGTGAGAGGGAGAGAAAGACCTGAGAGGGAGAGAGGGAGGGAGGGTGGAATGGTGAGAGAATGGAGGGGGACAGAGTGAGAGGAGAAAGAAATAGAGAAAGAATGGAAGAGGGAAGGAGGGGAGGGAGTGGCAGAGGGAGACGGAGGATGAGGATCATGACAGAGACGCCCTGAGGAGGAAAGAGAGAATGCACCACGACGAAGGAAAGAGACTGAGAGGAGGGAGAGAGAGGAGAGAGGAGAGGAGGAGGAGAGAGAGAGAGAGGAGGAGAGGGAGTCTGGGAGAGGAGACCTGGAGGGGAGGAGGGAGTGGAGGAATGGTGAGACTGGAGAGAGAAAGGGAGAGGAGAGTTGAGAGTGGAGAGGATGGAGAGTGGAATGGAAGGAAATGGAATGGAATGGAAGGAATGGAAGGAGGAAGAAACTAGAATGGATGGAATGGAAGGAAGATCCATGCCGGAAACCCAAAGCAAAGGAAAGGATATGTAATAAACTAATCTGCATCTTGAGCCAAAAAATATAGCCTAACAAGATGATAAGGATAATAATTAACTTAGGAAATAAAATATGCCTAAGTAAATTTGAGGTTAAAGTGTAAATTAAATAATTAATTACACTAACACCCCCATGGCAACTTTAGGGAGAACGAAATGATAGTAGGCATACGAGTCCCCGGACAACAAGGCCCCTGATCAAAAATCTACTTTACAACACAATGCAAAACCAACTTCAGCCGGGGTAAAGCGAAACCGCCGCTGGGAACAAAACTCCTCCCCAAAATAGAATTTTAAACTAACTGCTATGATGAAATATGGAGTGACCCATAGTACTCCCCTGGCTAGACACTCATCCATCACAAAGATACATGAAAGAACCCCCCCAAAAGAGAGGAAGAAAGAGGCCATATAGCCCCCCCAAAATGAAGTAGCTCCAATAAGACTGAAGAAACTGTATCCCCTGAAAGAAGTGAGAGGGAAGAGGCCAAATGAAAGCAATTTTTGAAGGTGAAGTAGGTGTAGCCCAAGATGTCTCCACAGAAGTAGGTGTGACCTCAACAAATGAAGAAGTCAAAGTAGGTGAAGACTAATAAAAACCTCCAGAGATGGATGATCAACAGGATCTTGTTGCACTGAAATAGAAGAAGCAACATCAGTAGCCACAACAATAGCAACATAAGGTGGAGGAGATGGAAGGGAAGGCTCGAGAATAGGATCTGAAGTGAGAACACCAATGTTCAAGAAGCCAAATCTCTCCTCTGAATGATGATGCACACTAGAAGTGTGAGGAACAGCTATATGAATAGAAGCACCATTAGTAGAAAAATCGGTAAAGGAATACAACCAAGATGAGTGATCCACTATCCTAGTAGCAATAACTACTCTACTATCCAAGTCTCTAATGATAACCGAATCAGGTGTGAACTCCACAGGTCTCCCATTGCCTCCATGAGTGATCTGATATATGGAAAGGGGGTTGTTTGTCAAGTGGGGGACACACAAGACATCCTGAAAGGAGTGGTCCCCAAAACTAATAGACCCCTTCCCTATAACACTCATGTAAGTGTTGTTTCCCATCAAAATGGGAGACATAGTGCAAGGCTCAAAGGAAGTGAACATAGACTATGAAGATGCCATATGATGAGATGCTCCTGAATCTAGAAGCTATCTCCCTGATCCAACACTTGAAGAAGCACAAAGAGCATGTCCCTTCATATCTGATGAAGTATGTAAACCAACTGTGCCCCTGTCATGCTATTCTGAAGAAAAAGAATGAGGAGAAGAAGATGATGCAAACAACCTAGAAGGAAAATCAATCTGATGTTTCTAAAGAAGATGTTTCAGCTCATCAATGTCCTTTGTAACAATTATGTTTTTCATGTCCTTCCCTCTTGCAATATGCACATGTAGTCTTCTCCTTCCTAGATGATTTCCCCTTAGAAGAGGAGGATGAATCCGAGGACTCCTTCTACTACTCATGAGGTTTCAAATCCTTTTGTTTCTGTTTCTTTCCTTTTCCTATAGAAGCCTTATGATCTTTGGGCTCTTGTGATGCAATAAGTGTCTGTGATGAAGAATGTTTCACCATGCCCATGATAGCTAACTTAGCTTACTCTCGAGTGAGAGATGAAGCAAATTCATCAAGATATGGCATAGTGAATCTCATACCACGTGCATCCCTAATGGCATAAAAGGTAGATACAAAAACTAAATAATCTGGTCCAAGATTAGAAAGAATGGACAATATCAACTGAGAGTCTTCCTTCTGAACACCACACTATGACAACTGTAATCTAAGAGACTTGAGTTTGGTGAAAAACTCCTAGATGCTATCAAAATCACTAAGATTTAAGCCAATAAGCTCATTCTCTAACTAAAACCCTCTCATAGTATCCTGCTTCCCAAACAAAAACTCTAAAGTAGTCTAGATCTCATTGGGTGTAGTACAAGACTCAATATGAAAAAGAAGGTTAGATGAAAGAGATAGACATAATGTACCATAAGCTTCATCACATCTATTAAACCACTTTCTCTTTTTAGTAGCACCTGTAGGTTCAATTTATGTACCCATGGTTACCCTGTACAACCCTTTTATAGAATTCCAATCAAGATTTGTTTCTATTTTTCTATTTATCCCACATTGCTTCTGAATTTGCCTTCAATTCCACTTTTGCCTATAAAATGAGCCCTCTCATTCTCATAAAAAAGAAGGATCACGAATTTTTACATCAGACTTATGCTACAAATTTTCTTGAATTTTATCATTTGAGATTACATATTAGTTTGATTTTATAAGCATCTTAGTTTTAGAGCATATAGTTTAATATTACATTTTAGCTTAATCTTCATAGTAGATTAATTTGCAAAGTAATTCATTTATGGCATTGCATGTAGATCAATTTTCATTTCAATAAATTAGTTTTGTTTATTGCATTTTACAGTCATTTAGATTAGTTCTCATTGTTGCATTGTAAGAACAGGCTTCATGGAGATTGGCATTCTTGCTTCTCCTCTTTGAATCTCTCATTCCGAGACTGTATTTGCAGGGGTAACTGGGTCAAACTGAGGGCCACAATATCAATCCCTGCTCTTCTCAGATAGAGAGTTGTGAATTGATTTGCAATGACTCATTATTGAGTATCCTTGCATGCAAGGATTCACAGAAGTATAACATATTTTCAGTTATACAGTTACCCTGTACAACCCTTTATGTTTAAATGAATCTCTATTTGTTTTTTCCAACCAAAATAGTTGAATGGAGTAAGGGGTGCAATATTATTTGTAACCATGATAGATAACAGAAAATATACTCTCAAATAAAAAAAAACAATGCTCGTTGATCTCAAAAACAATAGCCTGATTGCACACTTCCCAAGAAAATAACTGAAAACGTAAAGGCTGAGATCAAACAGGAATATTAGATACCTAGTAAAAAAATATGAAAAAATAGGTCTAAGATCTGTGTAGAGCACTGAACCAGCTTTCCAACATCTATTTTTTTTCAAAAAATAGAGTCAGGACGCAAAAGTTACGCCTCCCAGAGTGAAAACAACAAATTTTAGCTTTGACAGGCGAAAAAGGCACCAAAAATTTAAAAAAAAAAAAAAAACCTCCACCACTAGAAAGAGTATCAAACCAGCTTTCCGACGATATCTCTTTTTCAAAAAAACCCCTCTGTTTGCCCAAGTTATGAGAAAAAGAAAAGAATGCCTATAAGAGGCACTTTAAATGCTAAATAGGAGCAAAAAGTCGGCCCCCTCACTCTGGCCCTTGGTCCTCCATGTGACCATCTACTGGAACTTAGGGGCTGGGAAAAAAAATCGCTAGTTGGAGTTTGAGTGCAACTTTCGATCATAGATGTGACCTTGGCGGGGAGCTGAGTTTGGCAGGGGGGCTTGAATAGGGGCTCTTGGTCGCAATATGACTCCAGCCTAGAGCTGAAACTGGCCTACAGGGGTTGAAGCCGATAGAGGTGGGGTGAAGTGTTAGTGGTGGCAGTGAATGGAGCTAGCCACTGGGTTGAGGTCGGTGGTGGTGGAAAAATAGGCGACCACTACTACAACTGGTGGCTGCCACCCAGGCTAGTGGCGTAGCCCTTTATAACTGTGGGTGCAAGTTTTAAATAAAAAAAACTTTGATTTTTCTAATTTTTTTGTAATTGTTTTGCAATTTTTGACCTTGGAGTTCATGCCCTAGGGCCGTACAGCCTTGGGGCTAAATTTTTTTTGCCTTTTTTTCAACTTTCACTGAAATTGATGAAATAAAAGGCGTTTCTGGGGTTTTTGGGTGCTTTGATTGCGATGGTGACATCCGTTTGTCCCAAAAATGCACAAAAAATTAGGCTACCCCCAAATCAACAAAAAATTAGCCTCACTTGAAACCCTTGCACAAAAGAAAATTTTGTGAGAGAATATCTTCAAAACACAAACATGCAGCCACATGTCTGGAGCTTTGACACCATGTAGAAGTTGAAAAATGAACTTCACAGTCCCCAAGAATCACATGCAAGCAATCACCCATCACATGCAATAGTTATTTAGAACAAAAAAGAAGAGATGTTCTGTAAACCCTCAAATCCAATATGTGCAAGAAAAAACCAAAATTATGATTATTGAAAGTAATTGTTTTACAAATAATACAAAAGCCTTCAAAAAGGAAATCATGCAAAAAAGCAAGACATGCACAACCCTAATCTTATCTTGAGCAAAAAGACAGCTCAACAAGATAAGGATAATAATTAACCTAAGAAATAAAATATTCCTAAGTAAACTTATGCTAAAGTGTAATTAAATAATTAATTACACCAACAAGGAAGAGTGTTTTCCTATGTTGGGACCCTCTAGAATAAGAAGTGATATAACCATAAAAAAAACCATTAGAAATCAATTCAACATTCATGCCATTAAAACCTTCAAGCTTAATAACATGTCATTAGATCAATCATGTAAAAAGTATAATATCATGATGAAAAAGAATCGTTATCTTTCAATCATGATACATAAACAAGAAAATTATGTACACCATAGGGGTTTGATGTAACCTTCAAAAAAAATCCTTATAAGACAACAAGATACATGTTCATTAGATTGTTCATGTGAAATCTATACAATAATTATGATCAACAAATAAGACATCAATCAGCCATGATGCATGAATAAGCACTATATATGAA
>VDFB02270651.1:549796691-549862320 GCA_007258455.2 Sequoia sempervirens
TAATTATCACTTTATATCTAATGCCATAAGATTAAGGAACACATCATAATCTTATGCAATCCTATATTCGCCTTGGCCTGTATAACCAAGGTCTATATCCTTTGCAATCTCATTTAATTCATTCAGTCTGTTATCATTGTATATTTACATCCTTTGATGGAATATAATTATTCCCTCATAGTTTATCTCACTTGTACTTTCATAGTTTTTAGATCTTGGGTGGTTACAATCTTTAGCCAAATCTTGCATGGTATAGAGAGTCATATACTAGCTCTTACACATCATTATAAGCTAAAAAATGATTTGAAACTATGACACTTAAATAATTGATATGCATTGAATCAAACATGATACTTAACGATCAACTAAATGCACTTAGAACCAAACACAAGATTTGTTAATCATCAAAATGTGTGCATTCTAAAAAAAATGGTACTTTGGCCTCCTATCCTTGATTTGTTTCTCTCTTGGATGATGCTTTCCCTCTTTGAATGAGAGGAGAAAACTATCCATACATCCACATCATGACCACTAAAGAGTAGTTAGCCCATTACCTCATCGAAAGTCATAATCAATAATTAGAAATAATCCATGTCATACATGTGCAATTTACACAATATTTAATGCATCATAACATCCATGAATGTTTAAACAATCTTTAAAGGTCATACATGTTGACATAATCAACTTCCAAGAGTACCAAGAAAATATAATCATGAAAACATACACAAAGATAACACTAATTATTCTAACAAAAAAAGAGGAAAAAGTCTATACCATGCATATAATTAATGAATTTGAATACTTAAATAATTCATTTAATTCTACAAAGCCAAAATGGGCTATGATAAGGGCAATTACAAAGTATTTGCTTAGGTCAAATAATTCTCCTATTAAAGATGTTACATGAAAAAATAAGAATTCATGAAAAAACATCCACAGTTATTCCATGTTGAGAACAATAATTCTCCAAAAATTGGGGCCATGATATGCCCTTAAACCATTGAGTGTATTGGGATATTAGTTGTGAACTTGTGGTAGAATAACCATTAACTAAGTTATATGATTATTTATATAGTTTTATATAGATAGTTAATTCATTGTACATACGTTACCCATGACATACATACATAGTGTTTAGTTTATTATCATCATATTGTAAATTATGTTATTGTTGAAGACTTGTGGAGGTTCATCTCTTGAAGTGACTTATTATTATCAAATATTTGTAATATATTTCCTGTTTTATCCTTCTCTTATGTAAGTTATTTAATTATAATATATAAGTGTCACCATTTGAACAATTTACTTGAATACACTATCAACGAGTGATTTTTTCCCAAGAAATAATTTAACTAATTATATTCATATAATACTATCTACACACATACACATCAAACTTAAATATAAAAACACACAATTTAACTAACCAGTAATTAATGATATCAAACATACACAATCCATAATTGAAGAACCTAACTTATAAATGACTCATCATTATGTATTCTAAACATATAAAAACCCCTAATTGTACTTCAATACAAAATGTACATACCTTCCCCTATACAAAGAGGCACATGTCAGTACACATCATCTTAAATTTAATCCATCAATCAGCAATAAGATACACATTAGATGCCCTTGGCGCCTTCCAAAATAGTTGAAGTTGACAAACTATAAATAATACCATGTTCAACGGCTCAAATTTTAATTAGAAGTCTTTAATGGAAAAAAGAAACCAGTTGCAGGTAATCCGTATCAGCTCTGAATATAAGAAAAAATATAAACTAAACCGAAGTTTCATAGAAACCACAGCCAAGAAAAGGAAATTTTCAAAGAGATTATGAAAAGTACAACTAATTCTAATTTTTTTTTTTTTTTTTTAAAAGTACACCTCATAATAATAATTTGCCAGCTCGTGTTCGGCATCAATTTTGGGACGGGCATGTGGGACCCACGCCTAAAATTTAGCGTGCTGCTCTTAGTGGTGGGCCACCCCCGTAATATAAACCAAGGACAAACAGACATTCAATGCCCCCCATATGGCACGCTTTGCCCCTAACATAACATATATTTATTAGGAATAAGTGGGAAAAATTAGTATAATTTGGGCTGGAGGTAATGGAAGGAATGGTCATGGATGCCTAACCGCTTTTAGTTAGGCAGTCGTTATCTGTGAGTAGAGTAGGTGTGAGATAGAGAGTAATCCAAACAATAACATTAAGAGATGATTTGTGATGGGTGTATGAGCATGTGCCTCCATGTGCCCTGTGCCTCCATTACCCTCCATCATCCATCATACTTTTTCATATTCTCTCTCCCCCCTACCTACCTAATACATCCACTCTTTCAAACTTTCACAAGTTTTTGCCAGGAAAGATCTTCTGACACTTGGATTCTTCCTGTCAGACCTCCTGCAAATCAGACGAAGGGCTTATAGGATTCCTGCCTGCTTTTCTGTGATAGCTTTTTGCTGCATACAAAGAAAAATAAATATCCTGTATTAAGAATCTATTGATATATCTTGTGAGAGTGCTGAAGTGCAACAGACGTTTCATCTTCTTTGCACTGCATGCTCATTAATTTCAAATCTTACCCTGTTGTGGGCGGCCGGCAGCGACATATGGCGGGGCAGTTCAGTAAGGATGTCACGGGTTCGAGTCACGGGCGGGGTTCCATTTGCAAAGGCTTGTTGAAGCGAATGTAGGAAGAAAAAGAAAAAGTGAGGAGGTTTGTATATGATTGTGAAAATTGTCTTATATTTCAACTGGTAAGCTTTTCTCCGTAGGTCTGTAAAGCATGGGTTCAAGTGGAGATTCGGCCTTTCGACAGCTGTATCTGCAACGCCTTGTTGGGGCCCTGAATGCCCTAAAAAATCCCAGCACCAGCACTCCAGGTAATGAAGATGAGGTTGCAGGTTCGAGTCGCAACATTAAGCTAGCAGCCGATGTATCCCTCGCGCTCACTGCAAACCGCGCGGCCTGAAGCCGAGCCCTCCTCAACAGAATTTCAAGCGATGAGAGAAGCAGGCCTGCTCTGAGAAAAATCCTGGGACCCAAACACTTCCAAGCAATAATAATTGCCCAGAAGGCCAGAAACCGATCTCGTTTGAAATTGCAGTCCAAGATGAAACAGGCTTCTCGTGGACCGAGAAGCGAAGACAGCTTATCTCTGTATAAACTTTTCTGCTCTAAGAGATCGGATCCTGCAACCTCATCTCATGCAAGTCTTGTTAGGAAGCGTAAGAGGAAGCTGCAAAGCCTAGTTCCAGGTGGGACATCAATGGACACCTTCTCCTTGCTTAAAGAAACAGCAGATTATATCACATCTCTTACAACACAGGTAGAAGTCCTTCAATCTCTAGTAGATTATGTCAATAATAACCAAAACCCAGATTGAAAAGAATTCTGCCCACAACTATATAAGAGATCTCAAAGAAATGTCTCCCATGGATTGGGAGTATACTTCTCTCTTTTTATTGCTCGTGAAAATGTTCTCTTTTTATTGCTTTTGAAGGCATCCAAAAATGCCATTTTTTACTGCCAACATCTGCACCTTATTCTTGAATTCAGGTACTTTGTCGGGTAAATTTTGATCTACCTTGATTTGTTTGCAGTGTAAGCAGTAAGAAATGGCTTTTGTCAGTGATGTATTATTTTCTATACAAATTCTCTGTCACCAGTATTTTCTTTGTTAACCTTAAATGCGTTTTTTCTTGTGTTTTTGGTTTTCCTTCTGTTATGGCTAATTCTGATTTTCCGAGCAGCCGTTTCTTCGCCCATCGATATCTCGGTACCTTAAAAAAAAGGGTAAGTACAGTTGACAGACAGGTAGGTTACGATGACGATAGTTTACCGAACATCACTTTATGTAACTCGTTAATAATTTTTTTCATGGAAAAGGTTACAGAAACCGAAGAACAATGGCAATAAATTAAATTTTTATATTATTTCAACGTTTTGGGCTTGCCAGCATAAAATAGTTAGCTTCTTTTTATGCTTCTGTCATGATCCCATCTGTTTCTAAGTTATGCTTTCTTCTCATACTCCGATGGCTTTAACATATCTGAATTCTTTATTTGTAAGGAAGAGAACTCCACTTTAGCTTTACATTCATGGCTGCTTTCATAAATGTAATGTTTATCCTAGCGTATTAATTTATGTAAAGATGTGCTGAATTCAACAGCTGCCTAGTATGAGTCAGTTTCTGTAATGATGTACTGAATTCAACAGCTGCCCAGTGGGTTTATATGAGTGATTTCTATTGAAACTCATCAACTCCTGAATTGTTCAGGGCGACTTTGTAAATTCTTGGTTTTCAATCAATGAGGTTTCAATCTTAGACTTATATTCCAAAAAAAATCTTATTTTATAAAAAAATATTAGTTATCTATTTAAACAGTGGCTCATAGAAATGATTACACTGTTAATACAGGTGTTCTTCATGGAACGAAATAAATGGCAATAGTAGTTAGAGAGGATGGCAAAGCTTAGGTAACATTTGCATTGCCCTTTGTGTCAAATTCAAACATGTGAGTGTAAATGAAGGAAAATGGGACCATTTTGTTCCAAATCGAATATTTAAACAGAAGCATGAATGACTGAAGGGATTTGTGAGTAAACCAGAAGTTTCAACCATCAAACAAACTCAACTATAAAAACTGATCACACATCGAATCAGATAAAAAAGTGTAGAGGATATCGTAGGGTCATTCCTTTACAGCTGACATATATCCACCCAAAGTCAAGATACCCAGGCACTGCTCCTAACAATCACCGAATTAACTGCTTGTCAAGTCATTCCAGCTGCTGACGTGTTTTTTGTTGGAATGGCACCTGTGCTGATTATTTTTGTTGGAATGCTTAAAAAATTGTAGCAGTCGACTTAGCCGCCGGTCTGTTATTTTTTACCAACCATTTTATATTTTCAAAGAATATTGCAATAAAAAAACTCTCGATGATAAGCCCTTCCTCACAAAACCACTGGAAGGGAAGGATGTGTCACAACAGCCAGAACACTACCAAACAAAGTCATCTTGAAGACAAAGGGAATCCGAAAAATGCTTCAGGAAAATCCCCAAAAATGCTCTATACCAATTTACTGAAATTTTGTGTCTGCTCTGTTTTGACTTTTAAATAAAATGTTCGATTTACATTATTAAATTTGTTGAATTCGACTCAGTCAAACAATGCCGCTGCAACGAATACAGAATACTCGTAGAAAATACAATATTCTTGCTGGAACCATTTTTTTATTTCATGGTAGTGTTATTGTTCATGTATAACTGGTCACAAGGAAAAACTATGAATTTTTTTTTTAAGGGAGAGTGGTCTTGAATTGTGGAACATAAATATAGAAATCTTTAAGTGAAAATAGATAAATGGACTACCTTTTTTTTTTCTGTTTTATTTTTGTTAATGTCTGATGAGAATTGGGTAAAATTAGAAGTATTATTCAGTTTCGGCTTATATATTTTGTGTTGATGAATATTTATAAAAACTAGATTAGTTATTCATTGTGGAAGAAGATAAATACATTGTATTAATCCAAGAGTCTTGTTAGTAAAATTGTCTTGAAAAATAAGTTACATTCTCTAAAAATGAAAGAAGGATATTTAATAATTGCTTATCTAAATACATTAAATTTCATTCTCGGTTAGCTTGTTTCAATAAGAGTCAAAATGGATGAAGACGATAAATGTGTTTTGTTACTTTATTCTCTACTTGATTAATTGGAAAATTAATAATTATAATAAAGAGTAATATTGCCTCAGCAAAATTAAGGAATGTTATAACTTTTTTTTTAAGTGGAGAGATTAAAGATAAGTCCATCGATGGAGCCTCTCTTGATGCTCTAGTTTTTAGGGGAAAGTCTAAGGAGAAAGGAGGTGAGAAGAAGATGATGAAGAAGAGTGGAGTCAAGAGGTACAAGGGAAAGGGTAGGTCATAGTCTCCCAAGAAACAAAAAAAGTAAAAGGCTAGAATTATAGCATGAGAAGTCACATTTGAAAGGAATTTTGTAGAAAAATATACCATCTTTGCATTAGTTCATGAGAGAAAAAATGTGAAGTAATTATTTAGAATTTACAATACAAAAGAAAAACAAAGAATGCTATCTAAAATACTAGATATACCCTAGGAAAACCATCTCAAGGGAAAAAACCAGCACCAAAAGCACCCACACAACTCAATATATTATCTCAAAGAACAATATTACAATATTCTTGCATGGTCTTCATGTAAAGATTCTAAAACATCAAGTATCCTAGTTGTATTCCTCCATGTGAACAAGAAATTGAAAACTATGTGACGATACATCTTAATCAATGCTTCCACATATACAAAGGTCTATAAGAGATGGTCAATCCAACCTTAGCTTAAATGTTTCACTACCCAACCTCAACAACTACTCATGTGCTTTCTTTTATAAAGATAAACTTACATAAAACTGTTAAGTGGTTTTGCATAAACCATGTGCCTAAAAGCCACGAGTTCACTAAATCATGACCCAAATTAAATATTTGATAATACATTTTTTTATATTAAATATTTTTCTCAATATGACATCTACATTAAGCATTTATCCCAATGTCACATACAACATGCATAAGTTTTCCTAAGAGTGCTTGACCCATGTGATGTATGTTGGTGTAAATAGGTGTTTTACCTATCTAGAAATTACTAGGTGTTATTTACATGTTAAGTTTACTTAGGTCCTAGGAGGGAATCTTTCTAGAAGGTGTTAGTTGTCATTAGATCTTATCTTATCTTTTGAATTTTAACACATGTGTCCAAGGTAGTTATGATAAGTTATCACATGTCATAGGATTAAGACACTTCTCATAATCCTATGTCTCACTTGGACTATATAACCAAGTGGTCTCATATGTAAATCATATTGAATATTGATTGATAATATTGATAGAAAAATTGCTATCATTTGCATCCTTTGATATAATAGCATCATTCTTTCATAATTGATCTCTCTTGTGCTTTCATGAAGTTCCTAGATCTTGGGTGGCTATAATCTTCAGCCAAATATTGCATGGTGTAGAGTTATTTTATACCAACTCTTACATGGTATCAGAGCTTGTAGGATTGCTTCTTGTTAGTCTTTATTGAGTGATCTAGATTGAAAATTTTGGTAGATCTTAAAAATTTGAGTATGCTCTTCTCTTGCATCAAATGATGATCTATAGAATTAGAAAAGCTTGAAAGAAATACTAGATTTGAGGGTTTCCTCCTTGTGGATTTCTATTGTAGGTTTAAATTAGAGCTTGTTTTTGTAAACATGAACTTGCTATTGAGATCAAAGGGTTTAAGAAAGTCTATTTTTCCTTTTATTTTATCCAAATCAGACATATGATGTCAGATCTAATAAGGGTTTGAAGTTGTAGAGGAGGGGGACCAACTGCTCAGGACACCAGGTCACGAGAGGGTCTAGAACGATTAGTGGCCCTGATCTACCTCACTCTAAGGATTGTTTATGGTAAGCTTGATATTTTAGGGGGGTGAAAAGGAAGGGAAATTAATCTGCCACTATCCTTCTATTGACCCTGAGAGGTTTAGGGAATCAGGTGAGCGAATTCCCGAATCAAGATTGTGACCTAGGTAGCTCACTACCAAAGGACTCTTGCGCAGAAGATGGACTACAACGCAATGCGCTAGTGTCCTGGTCAAGCACTGGTGTCTATACAAATAGAAAGCATGGACAGTCAAGACTTAACAAAAACCCACTAACTACTTGATAAACAAAATTTTATATATGGACAAAAAGCATAAAGAGCTAAACTACTGAAATGATAAGAATAAAAATTTAACTTAGAAAAGAGAGAAGTTGACAAGAGGAAAGGTTGTAGAAATGCAACTCATGAGTGGTCCAGCCTCCCGCAAGCTCTACATGATCAAAAGTACCTACACACAGCACAACAGGGAAAAATGTTGAGGTTGTTTCAGGGCTTGCCATGATCAAACCCCAGTTTTGGTGTTCCCACCTACATGGACAACCAAAATAGCCATGAAATAGAAAGTATGATAAATAGCATATTGAAAGAAAGCAATTCCATATTGAAATGAAGATTTTTGTCTCCTCTTTCACCTCTAGGGTTTTGTACCTAAAAGGAGAGAGACAAAGATCAACCACTTCAGTCAAGAAAAAACCCTTGAGACTTCAATGGTAAGGAGATTGAAATATGACAAAGGGAAGGTTCTAAAGCCTGAAAATGGAAAAGAGGTGTTCACCACCAAGTGTAAACCTAGAAAATGCAAAGTGTTTGAAAACACAGTATAGTATGCAAACATATACTAAATGACCTAGAAATGACTATGAAACAAAACATAAAACTATAAAATTGAATGTGTGCACCTGGAAACTTTTGGAAGTTGGGATGAAGGCTGAAAATGCTGTTGATTCTGGAATTTTGACCTACTAAGACTCATATGCCATTTTGGGCGACTTAGTCCCAGATCTGGAAAACTACACCAAATCCCGTTTCAGCCAAATGGGTATCCAAATCTACAGAAATCTCTGAAAAACATGTACAGTGGAACTCATATGCCACTAATGGCATATGAGTCCACTTTGGATTTTTCTAAAAATCTAAATGTGGAAACAAAAGCTCTTAGTCTGCACTTTTTGTTCCTCTAGGTATCCGGATCTGAAACCCTGATTTTCAGCACTGTAAGTGACTTTTTGTGGATATTTTGACCTAGCCAACAAGGAGATGTCTTCAACAATTTTTCAACCTATTCTTCAATGATCTCCAAGTCTTCCAAGTACCTAAATCTGCAACCACACAAAGAAAGAGAGAGAAATGTTGAATGTTAAGGAATGGCAGTTTTCCTTGGTCAAACCCCTTTTAGGTAATTAAACCAAATGAAGAAATAAGATGAAGCATGAACATGAAATGAAGGAATTAGATACTTTCCATGATGATAGATCTTGAATTTCTGCAACAATGGATGAAGAATCTGCCCTTGAATGCCTTAGAAAGCTATCTTGATGACTTAGAATGTTAAAACCCTTGCTTGCTTGGCTTGACATGGAGAATGAATGATGAATGAATGATGAATGAATTAATAATGAATTAGGGTTTAAAATCTTGTTTATATAGGAAATCCACCTAAAATGTTCGTTAATTTGATCCCCAAGGCTGACATGAAGGAAAATTAAACTAAAACCCAAATTTTCCCACTCAAACCTCAAAAATAGCCCAAATGGGACTAATTTTCCACTTTGGGCGACTTAGTCCCACCTGGATAGGACTTTTTCCAAAAGTGTCTAATGGGTCCCATATGGGATCTTTTGTCAGCTGGGATGTCGGGGAGTGAAGAAATCAGGTTGATATGATGATTTTATCGGGTCTTTGATCAAAATAAGCCTCAAGATGCACAATATGGGGTCATTGGGGCCTATTAATGATGATGTAAAGGGTAATTAGGGCTAGGGACACAAAGTTCAATGTGAAAGTGTGATTAAATACACTTTACAAAATTAAAATGAGGTCCACATAGCCTAGAAGGGAACACGATCCAATGTGAATGTGTAAAACACATTACAACACTAGATTAAAACTAAGTTTAATTTACAAGCCTTCTAGATTAATGTGAGAATACAACTAAACACATTTTACAATATTGAATTAAGGGGAAAATAGGTCCATGAGAATTAAATGCTTAATAAAATTGTGAAAGTCATTTACAACACTTCACAACACCTTTACAAGACATCGATAAATGCATTTTATTCAGTTTGCAAGGGTCCAAGACCTAATGTGGATGTGTAAAACACCTCACAACACTAAATCAAGGCCTCATTAAGTCTAATTTATCATCAATTATTCCCATATCAAGCATGGAATACTTTTTTCTACACTACATTTAGCCCCCACTTTAGTGAGAGGATGAACTTGCTTCAAACTCACACTAAAGTAGACATTCAGGAGGGGTCCAATCATACCAATGTAGATGAAAAAGGATGACAAAGATCAAAGGAGGTGGCCAAGCCCCAAGGATCCAAGATCCTAAATCAAACCAACATAAGTGCAAAAGGATACACGTAAGGTGTATAATATGCAACAAAACAAGATACACAATCATATAATGGCAATGACTAAAAGAAAAAAGTGAAATAAGAGATCAGATCAAGCTTTGATCATTTATCCATCTCATTATGGATCAGATCTAGGTTGTTTGTTTGGAAAACACATACTCACTCTGAGGTGACAAAAATCTTGGCTGTCCACTGGGTGAGAAGTCCTAAAAGGTGAGAAACATACACTCATGGCTAGTATGCACTCACACACATGCAAGTGGCTATGGGGAAAGTCATGCCTTGAATCGGGCTTCCTGATCAACCATACCAAAGTTATACCTCCTCATAACTTTAATAAGGTGCCGCAATGAAAATGCTTTTATAAATGCTTTTGAATCTCATGTAAAGATTTTGTTAAAGGTGATTTTGCTTTGTTCATGCAAGGTCTCATCTTAGGGAACATTGTGCTTAATGTTTCCAAGAGAGGATGTGTCAAAGAAGTATCATGCTCTTGGAGGGAATCAAACTCAATGACACCACCAAGAAAAAGGACGCATCACAAGAAGAAAGAAAAATCGTGCAGTGAAACATGAGTGTCAATATATGCCCCCACTTTAAAGCGGTTGCTAACACCATTGTTGTGAGCAATTTCTTTAAAGTAGAAGAAGAGATGAGAACTTATTCAAAAGGCCCTATGCCAAGTCATATGTTTCCAACAAGTTACATCATGAAAAGGTAGTATGTCACATGCAAGCCAACTTAAGGCATATCGTCCACATCCCAAGCTTGATCTTATATGTTCATGAAAGGTTAATGACTAGCCAAAAGAGGCAATGATAGGTAACATACAAGGAAAAAGCTAACTAACCCTTTTCCCCCACTTAGTGTAGGACAAGGGTGAGCCAAAACGATAGATAAGATGCATGGTAGAGTGAAAATCAGTATCAATTAGAGGAATTAGGTGCCCCCACATAAGGGAGAGCACCAAACTCCTTAAGATGTTGGATTTCACTACTCAAAGCCGTACATTCATTAGTAGAATGTCCGTGAACTCTTTGATATGCACAAAATAAATTATTGTAATAAAATTTCTTTTGAGTTCTTGGGCTAAGGGATATCAAGTGATCTTTGAGGAGTCTTGACAAGATACCCTCTTGATCAATGGTAGAAGGTGTTCTTGTAGTTTGCGACACAGATATCTCTTTCTTAGATGTACAAGATGTCATACCTACGCAAGATTCTTTAGATGTCAAGATTTGGTTCTCTCCTTTACAAGAGGGTGTAAAATCTAATGAATTCAAATCATTAGTGTTTTGTGAGATAACATTTACACTAAGTGCGAATGTCTTTGTTTGTTGCATTGCTTGCAAAGGAGAATGATTAAGACCACTAGTGTCGATCAGTTTAGGATACACCACTATTAAGGTTGGCTTAGAGGAATTGTTTGTGTTGGTGTTGATATTGATTGAAGGCTTGTTTATTTATATCAAAGGAAAATAACCAAGACCATGAGTTGTTTCTTGCATGTTAGGCTCTATAGGGTTGTAGATACCTTTTTCTCTAGCACCACATCCTTTTCCACTATACCCAAGTTGTTTCATAAGCTCATAACCTTTTCCATAAAGATTTTTCATTTCTTTTGGATTCGGTGGTTGTTCATTGGTGATTTTGTCAAAGTTTGTTGTGTAATTTGTTGTCTTGTCTTCTGAAGTGGTTGAGGCAGTTGCTTTCGATGGGTCATTCGAGTTTTGTGTTGACATGAATTATTTTTTGTTTCCCTTAGTAGAGTCTTTATTTATGATCTTGTACTCTCCCATGAATGTATGTTGGAAATCTAAGGACCCCTAATCATCTTCTGATAGCTTTGCAATCGACTTGTTCAACATGTTTTGTGTCTTTTTGCTGGATAGGTTCCACTTGTGTAGTTGGTGTTAATGCTGCCAAAGGATTTTCCTTGTTTTTCTTAATGTTCAAACAACTGTTTGGGTTAGGGTTGGCTTCAAGTGTGTACACTTTGTTATTGTATATGTATTTCATTTTATGATGAAGAGTAGAAGGCACACCATTCATTGCATGAATCCATGGTCTGCCTAAAAGGAGGTTAAATATGAAGGATCGTTAGGCATAACATGGATCAATGTTTCTAATGTGGCCTTTCCAACTGTAATAGGAAAAGTAATCACACCAAGTGATTGTTTCCCTACATTGTCAAATCCTTTGACAGATAAAGAATTGGGTTGAATGTTTGATTTATCCACTCTAAGCCTATCTAGAAGGTTTACACTACACACATTAAGAGTGGAGCCATTGTCAACAAGGGTTCACTTTATCCCTATTCTTTTATATTGAGATATTATTATGAAAGCTTGATTTTGTTTTTGCACTTCCAAAGGGGGAAGTTCACTTTGATGGAAAACAATGTCAGCATTTATTCCTTGAATCATAGTTGCTATTTTATTTGGTTGCACATTAGAAGGGGTAGGAACTTGTTGAAAGGTTGCTTGAATCATGTTGTGATAATGAGGGGATGCTTGAATAAGCTCCCATAATGATATCTTAGCAGGAGTATTCCTAAGTTGGTCAACAAGATCATACTCCTTTCCACGAGGAGGACCTGGTAAGACAGGGTTAGGTAGGATAGGATTAGGAAAAGGTAAGGGTGTTGGTATTGGTTGTTGTGGTTGCAGATTATTTCTAGTGTTATATGTATGAGCAATGGTATTATGACTCGGTTGCTATGAAACATTGTTCCTAGGTGGGTAGAGGATGATTTCAGTTTTGTTGTGAGTTTGAGGTTTGTGTGATGGTGGGTAAAGGATGAGTTGAGGTTGAATAATATTAATATCCCTTAGTGAGTGAGAGTCTAATGTTTCCGCTTTATCTTCTTCTAAGGGCATAATATCATTATTGTCAATGTTATCCTTGTCTTACATCATGATATCCTCCCTAGGAGGAAGGTTTTTAGGAGGACAACAAACCAAATGTTCTTGACAGTCAAAGGTTGGTTCTTCTAAAATGACTTTATTGCAAGTAGGGGAATGATCAATGGTTGAATTGTCTTGCTTGATAAGGATTTCTCTAGGTGAAGGGGGGAAACTAAGATTCTCATGACCTTCATTGATTGTGTTTTCTAACATCAAAGTATCTTCCTCACAACTAAGAGAGATACTAGGAGAAGAAAAAATGTTATTGTCATGATTACCTATGGTTGCGTTATCTTGTTCATTAATGTCTTGTCCACTAAGAGAAGTAAAAGGAGAGAAATAACTAGGATTCTCAAAACGCTCATTGATTGGTTCTTTTAACACCAAAATATTTTCTTCACGAAGAGGAGAGATATTAGGAGAAGAACAAATATGATCGTTAGGAATGTCCAAGGTTGTATTCTCTTTCACTAAAACACTCTCATAGGAGGGGATAAGAAATTTTTTGTAGCATGTCTATATATGTAAGATACTAACATTGTCTGAACAAAAATGAAAAGCACTTGTAACCATTTCATGCAATGTTTCAACAATGTAAACAATGTATAGCCAAATATGCAAAAGACTTTTATCCAATGTATGCAAAGCTTTAAGAATGTAAACAATGTATATCCCCAAAAAAAAGAACTTTTATCAAAGTTATGCAATGTTTTATGAATAGAAACATTGTATATGCAAAAGTGAAAGTACTTTTATCCATGTTATGCAAAATTTCAGAAATGTGAGCATTTTCAGATCTAATGATGCTTGCAATTAAAATGTTTTAAAAAATGACTACCCTAAATTGATGTTTTTGACCTAAATGCATAAAACAAATAATCCCAAAACTTTCTAGACTTATAGTATATGGTACCAGGAGGCTTAGGAAGCATAGAAATGAGGTTTCTGACACTGTAATAGATAGTTAAAAATCTAGACTGGGACTAAGTGGCCCTGAATGGTGAATGAGTCCCAGTAAGGGTTTTTTTTTCAAAAATTTTAGAAATTTTTAATTGGTTTTGATGATTTTTATGTTGTATGACCTAAATACTAAATGATAATGCAGTTTTCAGATATTTTTCAATGATTTGGAATGCAAAAATGCAAACTAGATGCACTTTAACTAATGCAAAATTTTAAAACCCTAGAATGCAAATTAACTAATGCAAAATGGAATGCAATGTTAATGCAAGCTAATTGTTGATGAAGGGTACTCCCCTTACAATCTAAAACTCACAAAAACAATAGATAATGGCACAAACAAAATGCAAGAAGGAAAGAAAATATTTTCTATTATCACTGAAATGAAAATGAAATTACAACATTATATTTGCCATCACATGGGATTTCTGATTACATAAATATGCAAATATGCAAATCGGAGCCACCATCTACTCTGCTCTGGCCTCCTCTCTATAGTCCCCCTTTACATCCTTTATTTGGAAGGTGTAACTGCTCTAGAATCTTTTGGAAAGTGTAACCACCCTAGAATATTTTGGAAAGTGTAACTTCCTTAGGAAGATATTTTGAAATTTTATTAATTTTGGCATTACAATTTTGTGGGGTCATAACTTTTGATCCGACCGTCGGATTTTCAATTATAATACCTTTTTAAAAAGGTCTCAAGAAAATACTGTGCTAGAAAGTAGGGCATAAAGGCCAACTACTTTAGTTTTCCACCAATTTTCTGGCCCATCTAGAGCCTCTAAGTCTCAAAATTGACCCCAAAGATTTTACTAGGATTTTCAAAAATTAAAATTTTAATATCTCTCAAATGAAAAATGGCATTGAAGTGATTTCTTTGCCATTGGATTCAATTTACCATTCTATATGTCTGTGTAAGATTTCATGTCCAACTATGCATAAATGCAAACTTACTAAAATAGTAACCATACCAAATTTAGCCCTTATTGATAAGAAACATTTTTTTTGGGTGATGCAAGATTGCTCTTGCACCCTGGATGCTCCTACATCAATTATAGGATGATGATGGAATCCAAAATTAGAAAAGAAGGTATTCAAATGTCAGGTTCACCAAAATGAAATGAAGATTTTTGTCACCTCTTTCACCTCTAGGGTTTTGCACCTAAAAGGAGAGAGACAAAGATCAACCACTTCATTCAAGAAAAAAACCTTGAGAATTAAATGCTAAGGAGATTGAAATATGACAAAGGGAAGGTTCTAAAGGCTGAAAATGGAAAAGAGGGGTTCACCACCAAATGTAAACATGGAAAATGCAAAGTGTTTGAAAACACAGTGTAGTATGCAAACATATACTAAATGACCTAGAAATGACCATGAAACAAAACAAAAAACTATAAAACTGAATATGTGCACCTAGAAACTTGTGGAGGCTAGGATGAAGGCTGGAAATGCTACTGATTCTATAATTTTGACCTATTGGGACTCATACACCATTCTGGGTGACTTAGTCCCATATTTGGAAAACTACATCGAAGCCCGTTTTAGCCAAATGGGTATCCAAATCTATAGAAATCTCTAAAAAATATGTACAATGGGACTCATATTCCACTAATGGTATATGAGTCCACTTTGGCTTTTTTGAAAATCTGAAAGTGACAATGGAAGCTCTCAGTCAGCACTTTCTGTTTCTCCAGGTATCTAGATCCAAAACCTTGATTTTTGGCACTGTAAGTGATTTTTTGTGAATATTTTGACCTAGCCAACAAGGAGATGTCTTTAAAAAGTTTGCAACCTATTATTCAATGATCTCCAAGTCTTCCAAGTACCTATATATATAACCACACAAGAGAAAGATAGAAAAATGTTGAATGTTAAGGAATGGGGGTTTGCCTTGTTCAAACCCCTTTTAGGTAATTAAGCCAAATGAAGAAATAAGATGAAGCATGAACATGAAATGAAGGAATTAGAAACTTTCCATGATGATAGATCTTGAATTTCTGCAACAATGGATGAAGGATCTGACCTTGAATGCCTTAGAAAGCTATCTTGATGACTTAGAATGTTAAAACCCTAGCTTGCTTGACTTGAGATGGAGAATGAATGTTGAATGAATGATGAATGAATTAATAATGAATTATGGTTTAAAATCTTGTTTAGATAGGAAATCCACCTAAAATTCCCATTAATTTGATCTCCAAGGCCGACATGAAGGAAAATTAAACTTAAAACCCAATTTTTCCTGCTCAAACCTTGAAAATAGCCCAAATGGGATTATTTCACCACTCTGGGTGACTTAGTCCCACTTGGATGGGACTCATTTTCCCAAAGTGGTGAATGGATCCCACAGGGGCTCTTTTTCCAACTAGGATGTCGGGGAGTGAATAAATTAGGTTTATATGATGATTTTTTTGGGTCTTTGATCAAAATAAGCCTCAGGATGCACAATATGGGGTCATTGGGGCCTATTAATGATGATGTAAAGGGTAATTATGGCTAGGGACACAAAGTTCAATGTGAAAGTGTGATTAAATACACTTTACAAAATTAAAATGAGGTCCACATAGCCTAGAAGGGCACATGGTCTAATGTGAATGTGTAAAACACATTACAACACTGAATTAAATCTAAGTTTAATTTACAAGCCTTCTAGATTAATTTGAGAATACAATTAAACACATTTTACAATATTGAATTAAGGGGAAAATAGGTCCATGGGAATTAAATGCTTAATACAAGTGTGAAAGTCATTTACAACACTTCACAACACCTTTATAAGACATCGATAAATGCATTTTATTCAGTTTGCAAGGGTCCAAGACCTAATGTGGATGTGTAAAACACCTCACAACACTAAATCATGGCCTCATTAAGTCCAACTTATCATCAATTATTCCCATATCAAGCGATAAATACTTTTTTCTACGCTACACATGTAATGCCAACAACTCAAGGAAAAGGTGGAGGAATAAAACCAAATACAAAACAAAGAGCAGAGTATTGAAATATAAACACAGATCTAAAATTGATTTCAATTTTATATATATATATATATATATATATATATATATATATATATATATATATATATATATATATATATATATATATTTGAAAGACATACAATGTCTACTATTATAGGATAAACTTAGAGCTACTGCTCTTTTTCCTTACTCAAAAGGAAACTAAAAAAACTCCCCTATTTTTTGTTTTTGAAACTGTTGCAGCAGTGATACATTCATCCGCTCTCTATTTTTCAACATACATCCCAAACAAAAGACTGCTTAAAGTTTTCATATAAGCCCAACAAAAAGAGACAAAAAAGAAACGATTAATTGTAATAAATTCTTTTAAAAAATCACAGAGAGAGATAGATTTGAGAGAAGATACACAACTAAAACCTATTAATTATAGTCCTTTGTGCAGTGAATATGAAGAGTGCAGTAAATGGAAGTAGCTGGAGAAGGGTCAAGTTTCACACAGATGGAGTAGAGAAGAAAAATTGACAACAAGAGTATTAAATTCTGTTGTTGGGATTAATTTCCAACACTCCCCCTTAATCACAACTATTGGCATCTATGATGCCCAATCAATCTCTTTGATAGATAAAATTTTCTTTCCTTATTTCCTTGGTGAAAATGTCTACACATTGATCTTGAGACCTTCAAAAATCCAAAAAGATTTATCTATTGTTGATTAGTTCTCTAATGAAATGATATCTTGTGTCAATATGTTTGCTTCTCTTGTGAAAAACTGGATTCTTTGACAATGCTATAGTTGAGTTGTTGTCACAATATATCTTTGTTGCCTCTTCTTGTTCTTTTAATGATATTAAGTTTCTACAATCCATAATGTTCTTTGCAATGATTTATGGCTTAAATGATTGTGTGAGAATTTTTGCATCAACATTTCAGATCAAAATCCTTCTTCTTGTTCTTGTTTGAGATCTTTCAAAACTCCTCTCATCCAAACTGCTTGATATGATGCACTTGTGTCTGCTACATACTCTGCTTTAGCAAATGAAAGAGTGACATTTGGTTGTTTCTTTGAAGCCTATGATACTACACTTGTGCCAAAGTGAAAAAAATAACCAGATGTGCTCTTTCTATCGTCAATGCTTCTAACACAATCACTATCTGTATATCTTATGTGTTTGAACTCATTTGAGCTTGAATATTGAATACCATAATTCTTTGTTCCACTCACATGTATCTTAAGATTCTTTTCCTAGCTTTCCAATGTGAGTCTTTTGGAGACTTCATGAACCTTGAAATCAAGCTTACACTATACATGATATATGGCCTTGTGGTTGTTAGGTACATGAGACTACCAACAAGTCTCTTATACAAAGTTGGATCAATGTTAGCTCCTTTATCATCCTTACTTAGTTTCAGACTTGTGACAATTGGTGTTGGAGCTGATTTGTAATTTGTCATGTTAAACCTCTTCAAAATATCATTAGCAAGTAGATTGGGAGATGAAAATTCCATTATCACTTTGATTTACCTCAATGCCAAGGAAATACTTCATGAGACCTAAATCAATCATTTAAAATTCATTTTTCATGTCTCCTTTGAACAAATCGATTGCTAAATTACCCATGAATATCAAGTCATCAACATACAAACAAACAATTATGATCTCACTTTTCTCATTCATCTTGGTATACAATGTAGGCTTGTTGTTGCACCTATTGAAGCAATTTTGCAAAAGGTAAGAGTCAATTCTATTGTACCAAGCTCTTGGGGTTTGCTTGAGACCATATAGTGCTTTCTTTAGCTTATTAGCCTTGTCTTCCTGGCCTAAAATCTCATACCTAGGTGGTTGTTCCACATAAAATTCTTCTTCAAGATGACAATTTAAGAATGCTGATTTTATATCCATTTGATAAGCATGCCACTTGTTTTGAGCTGCTAGGGAAAGTATCATTCTCAAGGTGTCTAAACATGCTACAAGAGAAAATGTCTCATTGTAATCAACTCCGAGCTGTTGTGAATATCCTTTAGCCACTAACCTTGATTTATGTTTTTGCACATCACTATTTGCATTTAATTTAGTTTTATAAACCCACTTCACTCCTATGACATATTTATCTTTTGGAAGACTCACTAACTCCCATGTTTGATTCTTTTCAATTGCATCAATTTCTTCATCCATTGCATTCAACCATATTTCATGCTTAATTGCATCTTCAAAATGAATTGGATCTTCTACTTGTGAATAAAATTTAAAAAGAGAAATCTGACCAACATTATTCTCACCTTCATTTTGCTCATAAATATCTCTTATACTTCTAATTTTTTGTGTTCTTAAGCTTTCCAATGTAGGATTTGACATATCACTTGATGTAGAACTCGTGGAATGTGGAATTGTTGGTACTACACTAAAAATCCCTGTTGTAGATGGAGTTTGTTATCCACTTGTTTGAGTGTTTGTTTGTATATGTGAGGCTACCCTTACACTTGATGATGGAATCACTTGTTGACCACTTTGTTGACCATGAATGGGTGTGGAAGGAGTCACATTTGATGGAGTATTTGTTGGTACAAAAACTTCATCATCTTCTTGTGGTAAGTTGGCTACAATATTGATTGTTTTCTCCAAACTTCCATCCCATGCTTCATCTTTTATGAATTGCACATCTCTGCTGATTATAACTTTCTTGGTTATTGGATTGTAGAGTTTGTATGCCTCATATTCATCACTATATCTAACAAATATACATTTTTCTCCTTTGTTATCTAATTTTATTCTTAACTCATTTGGCACATGTGCACATGCCACACATCCAAATACTCTCATGTGAGCAACATTATGTTTTCTTCCACTCCAAGCTTCTTTCAGAATCATATTCTTGACACTTTTTGTTGGACATATATTCATGTTATATAGGCTGCACATGATATAGCTTCATCCCAATATTCATTTGGAAAATTTTTGGATTTCAACATGATTCTAGCTATTTCCATGATAGTTCTATTTTTTCTTTCAGCTACTAATGAGCCTAGTTTTTGGTCAAATTTTGGGTAGAACCTATAGTCCATTTGTTGGCAGTTGAGTGTTAATATTTGCATAATGTTTCCCTCAAACCATTGACATTGGGTTTAACCCTATCTTTGTGAAGTTTTAATGACATTGGCATATTATGTGGATTATATATATTGATTTTGTGTATGGTTGATAAATTTTCTTTAAGGTGATTATAGATGTGCAATTATTATGTGTACTAACATTGCTATGTAGGACATAATTTGTGGATGCTAAGTTGAGGAAGGAAATTGACAGATGGTCATGCAGGGGAATCATTCAAAGGAGTTAACTAAAGGATGACGACAATGGATTCCCCATGATAGTCAATTGTAACCACCTTGTATTTATGACATTGAGCAATCACAAGTGTTACTGCAGCACTGAGTCCATGTCTGGGCATGCATGTCTGACTGGATTCCCTACAGACGTAACTGCTCTGCCACTCTTTTCCTCATTTTCCCTAAATGGCATCCTCTTAGTTAGTGGGAGTTGACTGCCCTGATTAGCTGGTAGTATAAATAAGGATTTGAATCTTCTTCTTGGAGGTTCTTAGTTCTTGATTGTTGTTGTAAGATGATATTGATGATGTATTAAGCATTCTCCACTTTTTAATACAGCCAAGCTGCTACTCTGTTTACACATTTTTCTTCAATAAATGAGATGATAGTATGAGTTTAAGCATTTGAGTTTGTATTAGTCTTAGTGGATACTCATCCAAGGGGGACCACTTGGTGAGTAATCCGTTCTTTAGAGTAATTAGTTTAGTTATTATTTCCTATTCTACACTTAGTTCAAAATATGGCATCAACTCTTCCTGTAGCCACTAGAATTATATTCTGTGACTGTTCTTGCAGCCAAGGTAGACGAAGTAGTTTCCTATTCGTTCGCCTAGATATTTATTCTTGTTATGCATTTCAGCTTAACATAGTTGTTAATTGATGCTCAGTCTTTCTTTATTTCTTTCCAAGCATTTTACTTTCCAATATTACGTTTCTCTTAGTTGTAGTGTAGACATGGCTACTTTGAGTTCCTAGTGCACATACAGTGCTGACCCATTTCAAGTTTATGTCCCTGGGTTGACAAGTTAAATGCACCTTCATGATGATTGAGATAGCTATTTAGGTTAGATGCCCAATCTATGAATCATGGCTGTAAAGGCCTAGTTATTGAATCATTGTAAGAGGCTAACATTTTTGGTGCTGTTACTAGGCATTGTGTCAAGCTAGGAAGTTCTTTGGAGTCATTGCTAGTTTCTCTGCCATAGCACTTCTCTTGAGTTTTTCTTAGAATACCCCTTGCTTAGACAAGTAATGATATACTATTCTTTTGCTCATTCTTTGTGTGAGTTAGCTGATACTGAGTTGATACAACATGCATAGAAGAAGAAGAGGAACCATTTCCCTTGTTGACGTATATCCTGATCTGACTAGTTCTAAAGCCTCCACTGAAGATCAAAACTAGATTGATAACCCCTTTTCCTTGGAAATCCATCAAGAAGACATGGGCGATACCTTCTTGTTTGAGTTTGAAATACTCTGTAAGAGTTATCACTGTACCATTGATGCTCCTAGGCTTAAGCTATTTCCTACCACTTTAAAAGAAGCTACACTAAGATGGTTTATGAGTCTAGGCAGAGACACTGTGGAGACTTGGGAGGACATGAAGAAAAAGTTCCTTGAAAAATACAAGGAATATTGTAGGGGCAGTGATATGAGAGGAGGTGATATCTTTAGGATGCAACAAAAGGAAGATGAGAACTTGGAAGATTACATATCAATGTTTCTATTTTGCTTGCAAAAATCTCCACACCATACAATCAATGACAAATCAAAAAAGCTGCATTTCTTGAAAGGAATCAATGAGAGTTGCACTGATGCTTTAGACCTGATGGAAGGAGGAGATATCACTCAAATTCCTTGGGAAGATATCAAGAAAATATGTTATAACTATTCCAGAGTAGCTTCAAAGAAAGGGAGAGCTTACCAATCTTCTGTGGGTAAGTCATCCACTAGTGGAGTTTTAAAGATGGAGATTACTAATTTGTTGGCAGATTTCAAGCAGGATATTATAAACAATCTAGCTACTCAGCTGGATACACTTCAAGCCAAAAAGAAACATGAGGAGGCAGAGGAAATGTTGACAGAATACTGCCCTCATTGCAACCAAAAGAAGAGGGACTGCAAATGCAAGATGGTAGCTAACATTGACAACAACATTCCACTTGAGTTTAAACCAATTCAGGCTGAGGGAGATCAAGTCTTATTTGTTGCACAAAGGAAGTCATGGGCTTCAAGACAAGGCATGCCACTGGATCCACTATCTTTTTTGGGCCAAACTAGAAAACTAGTTGCATGCATCCATCTTCTTAACCCCAACAGCCTGTTGTAACGCCTCCACCTACTAATTCAAGCTCCAATGCACCCAAACCTACTCAGCTACTAGCTCAGCTCACACCCAACCCAAATAACAAACCACAACAATAGGTAGTATATTCTACTGATTCAAATCAATTCCCTATTGTGAGTGTAAGTGACATCCATTTGTGTTCAAGAACCACTTTACCAACTCCTTCCACACCCATCATCACTGAGCTACCTATGGAAGAGGAAGAGGAACCTTTGAATAATCCTATTCACCCAATTGTACCTAAAATCCTTGAACCAGTCCCAGCCAGGAAGACTGTACAAGAGCCACCATTTCTTCAGAGACTAGAAGTTGCCAAGAATAAGGAAGAAAAGGAGGATACCACTTTTGACATCTTAGATTAGCTAAAGCATATATGTGTTCAGATACCCCTATTTCAGGCAATAAAAGATGTTCCTATATATGGCAAGGAAATCAAGGAATCATGCCTCAAGAAGCCAAGTAGAAAGAAGAAAGACCCAACTACAGTCCATGTGATCGGACAACTCACGAACATCATGCGTGGAAAAGTGACTATTCCCAAGTATTGACCTAGACAGTCCTATGGTAGCAGCTATCATAAATGGAATTCAAGTGAAGAATGCCCTGATTAATTTGGGGGCAACAATCAATGTGATGACTAAGGACATCCTACTACAACTAAATGTTGCAAGCATGAGATCTACTCCTACTGTCTTGTAGCTTGCTGATAGTCCTACTGTGAAGCCTGATAGTATAGTAGAAGACCTTGTGGTAATTCTAGACTCTTGGGAGTATCCAATAGAATTCATGACTCTCTCTCCTAAGGCCACCCTAGGAGGATGTCCTATAATTCTTGGAAGGCCATGGTTAGCAACAACAAATGCTTATATTGGGTGTCAGTTAGGTGACATGACTATTTTTGATGGGAGGAATACTAAAAAGCTTGTTTGTTATCCTCCTGCTCAACCGACTCATAATGAAGAGGATTTTGTATGGCCGCATATTGGTGAAGAAACCAAGGAAGTTAACTCAGTGGGACAACTCATGATGTTAGGAAGAAGCCCTTTCTTGCAGCTTCAAGACAAAGATGAAGTGTTATCTAGTATAATTTAAAACCATTATGAAGTGGAGGAAGAATCATCTTCTACTTCGGTCAAGACACTTACCTTGTCCTCTTTTTTCACGAGATCACCCAAAAATTGAAATTTTCATCCAATCTCTCGAGGGGGCAATATAATGGCATGTTTTCTCTCGCCGGGTGGTAGTGGGGCAGGATTTTATATAACAATTTTTTTTTGGCTTTGATTGAGATCGTTTATTTTTTGAACCAACGCAAAAAGTGCATTGCTTCAAAGAGGGGAAAAATGTAGACACGTAAAATGTACCAATTGACATTGTGCGTCTGATCCCGACTTCTAACATAGTTTCATCCTGAATCATACCTCGGTCTAACCATTTAATCAAATTCCCTTATTTGATTAAATTCATCAATATTCCTCTCTTAATTAAATAAACCAGTTATTTAATTAAGTCTCTCTCTTTTGTTAATTAAATCAATCAATCTGATCTAATTATCCCTATTTAATTAAATAATTAATGTTATTTGATTAAATCTCTAAATTATATCTATTAAATTAAATAAATTAAAACCTTATTTAGTTTAATCTAACATCATCTCTTTTAATTAAATAAATCAAAATCTTTATTTAATTAATCTCTTATCACATTCTTCTCATTATTTGATTTAAATAGATCCTAAAATCTAAGTCAAATGAGTCACATGTCATCTAACCTCCTATTAAATTAATTGACCCTTGATTAATTTAATTCTAATTCATGTCCCATCCTCTAGCTTTTCCCACTTGCACATGAAAATAGATTTAATTGATTTATTAAATCCTCTATTTTCCTCAACAAGGCATCTTTTGAAATATTCCTCCAAGTTTGAATTCAAATTCCAAGTTGACATGTACATCCAACAAGGAATTTATTCCATCTTACATGTCCTTTTCCTCGAGCCAAGTGGCATTTATTGCATTTTCCCTTCCCTCTTACATGTCATTTCAACAAATTTGAAATTAAAAAATATGCATTTATTGGCACAATCCTCAAACATGCACATCCTCCATCCACTCATAGGTTGACAAGTGGCATCTTTCCATTGGATGAATGTTAGTCCCACATTGCTCAAATTTGGACATTCATCCATCTTGGCATTCTATAAATAAAGAGCTCATATCCTCATTTTATCATCCACAAATTATGCAAAGTTACCATGCTCAAATATCTATCAAATTTCATCCATCATTCTTAAATCTTAGCTAGGTTATGTGGGGTTTTAGCTTGGAGCACTCTTCAATATCAACAAAGTGGATCAAATCTCTTCATCACATCAATCTTGCATCATAGGAATTGGGAAAGGGCCAATTTTCACATCAAATTGGCACCAATTCCCCCATGGGATCAAAAGTTTACTAGTTCAATTAGGATTCAATCTTTATATTGTGTTTTCATTGTTTTCTTCATTGCTTTTTTCCTAATTTGAGCTTGGTGAATGGATTTCATGGGGAATCCTTGTTCTTGCTTGCAATCTCTAACTTAATGTGTTTATTCTTATTGTTTTGTAGGTATTAGGATTGGGGTTCGCACAATATCCTAAGCCATTCTTTGTGAATATTCCTTGGATTGCTTGACTCAACCCTGATGGCTAAGGGGATATTAGATTCCATTTTCTTATAAGAATTGTTCTACTCATCTCAATTAATCTCATTTTGTACCCAAGACATAAATGCTCACATCTGAATATCCCCAACATATATTAATGGGTTCCAATCATGATCTTGTGTGACAACATAATTGTGCAAATAGAATTCACATAACAAATTTTTCATCTCAAGGGAAGCAATCCTATAGGAATTGAAGAATTTGGTAGGAGTTTCAATGGAGGGGTTTAAATTTGAAACAATTTTTGATAACTTGAAAGAGAGATTTCTCTCTCAAGTGCAAGGCATAAACCCTTGGAGGAGCTCTGCATTCTAGAATTCGTGGCACTAGGATAACAATGTTATCTACTTTCTTCTTCAAAGTAGCAGTCTCCTCATTTTTCTCTTCAATAACCTCATCCCTCTCTTTGGATTTCCTTTTTCAGTCTCTTCTCTCCTGTTTCCATTCTTCCTCCCTCCTTTCTATTTCTTTCCATAAATTTAAAATTGCTACATGAACCGTAAAATTAGGAGGGTTATGAATTCCTAGTAGTGTTTTTTTTTATGGCTGCTCCCCATATTGTACTATTTGCATGAACTCGGGTAGTCCAATTTCCTTTGGCTACAAGGGTACTATTTCTTCGCCCCCTTCTTGCTGTAAGACCTCTTGTTCCTATTCATGGTCTTGCTCTAGCTCTTGTTGTGCTTCTTTCTCTTGTTCTTGGTTTTGCTGCAAGAACCCCTGCTCATCCTTAAACTTCTTTGTGATATTAGAAAGGTTTTCCAGTGTTATTTTTGTTGCTCTCCCAAATATATCCTCTTATTTTCTTCAACATGCTCTTGTTCCATTGGAGCTTCAATGTCCCCATGTGTTGTCTCACCATGCCCAAGGCTTTCCTATGAAGGTATACAAAAAGTCGGCCCAGTTGGTTTTGGATTCCTAGGGGTGCTCTTATGTTTTCCTTTAGTTGTAGGATGAATAGGGTCAACCTTTCTCTTCCTAGCATTCAACACCTCTTTATCTATAGGCTATGTTTGGGATTTTTCTTTTTCTTTTCTTGTTTCAACCTCTTTCCTCCATGCCCTAGTTCTTATTAGGGTTTGTAGGGGGACATCATCATCAGAATCAGATGAAGAGCTTTCTTTTTCTAAATGATTTGTTTTAGAGGAATTAATGTTTATGGCTTCTTCTACTACTGTAGGAGGATTCATACTAGAACTAGCACCAGAATTTGAAGCATCGAGAGTGGCTTCAACTATGCTTAATCTTCTGCTAACCCTACAGGGTTGGGGTAAGACCCTAGGTTGCAGTTCCTCAAGGATAAATTGATCAACATTTAAAAATTCTTCCCAGGACATCTCAGATACACTATGCAAAGATTTCTTAACCAACAATTTTATCAAGCAATGGTGGGAGACAGTTGTCCCTACCTTTTTGTGTTTCGGCTGCCATGATGGAGAGAAGACTGTATAGAACATTGGGAACATTCATCCTCCTTCCATGCCTCATGTGGCTCAAGAGCTTGAAATGTACCAAATGTAGGTTTGACAAATGTCCCTCATAGGTGATATACCTTATAATGTAGACAGTTGCCTGCTTCCATGGTTTAGGCAAAGATGTCCTCTTTGCACCTTGTTTATCTATGCTAATTGGTGGGTTGCCATATACTATAAATTATGCTTTGGCTGACCTGGTGTCCCTAGAGGTAGGGTAATGGTCGCCATCGACAGGTAACCCTAAAACTTCTACATTTCTCTCCTCAGTTGCCACAACTTCTAACCCTTTTACTGTGGCTCTGCCCTCAGAGAATGTTTGAGCAAATTGAGTGCAATTCCCTCATTAAAGCCATCCAGCTTCATGAAATAATCAAACCATCCACAACATTGAAATTCTTCTAGGCATTGTGCATCCTGCAACAAAACGTCATGAACTGAGGGCTCATTTTGAATTAAGCCACCTCCCATTGTCTGAAATCACTATCACTCTGCAAAATTTCTTTCCTCTATAATTCTTGTCTGAAAGTCAACACATTTATACTAAATTTACACTGCCAGTGTCAACTGAATTTCCTTTTTTGTCTTTGTTTTCACCATTTGCTACTTATAACTCAAGACTACGGTAGGGAAATTAAGGAAAAAAAAAGAGGGGTGATAAATGAGAGCAGAATTGGTAGCTCAGTTAACATCACCTCACACATGTGAGCCAGATCTTCAAATCGGCTTATTTAAATTTTTTGACGTAGCCAAATTATGATTTGGCACATGAGTAGTATATTTGCATTTTTTTATTTCCCCACCCCCAACCTAAATTTGGACATGTGTCCACACATGTGAGAAGGGAGTGGTGAATTGATAGGAAGTAATGACATATTATGTACTCACCTATAGTAACGTTCCATGGTTAAATAAATGCACTTAAAAGGTAATTAAGATATGAGAATTATCGCGTACATACCTGAGCATGCAAAGGATGCATTGCAAAGATCGTGAAGAGAAAGTACTGATTTGCCTTTTTTTTGAAATATTTGAGAAATTAATGAAAGCGAAGTGAGGCAAAATGAAATGATGGAAGAGAGAGAAAGGTGATACAGATGGACGGATGGACAGATGGGTGAAGAAATGGATTTCCACTAAAGTGGAAATCTTTATTATGAAAAGTACGTACCCTAATTTAGTCGAAAGGTGGGACGCTAGGTCCACCACTTTTGGTTGTAGGAAGCTCGTGTGCTAAACGCTAGGTAAATTGTTGTAGGAACTCTTACTCAATTTTTCCAGGGTCGACTTGGATTCCTTTGTGAGAAATGTAGTGGCCAAGAACTACACCTTACTGCATCATCATGAAGCACTTTTCACTATTTAAGGACAAGTTTTGGTCTTCGCATCTCTGTAGGACCTTCTTGAGATTCTCCAATGCTTCATTAAAATCAGCACCATAGGTAGTAAATTCATCCATATAGATCTCCATGCAGTCAAGGGAGATGTCTAAAAATATGCTAATGACTGCTCTTTGGGAGGTTGCAGGTGCATTGCATAGGCAAAAAGGAAGTATCGAATAGGCATACATTCCCCATGGGCAGGTGAAGATCATCTTCGCTTGGTCCTCAAGTGCAATTTGAATCTAGTTGTAGCCACTAAATCTGTCTAGGAAAGAAAAGTATTGCCTTCCTGCAAGGGTGTCCAAAACTTGATCAATGAAGGGTAAAGGAAAGTAATCCTTCTTGGTGGTAGCATTAAGCTATCTATAATCAACACAAAATTGCCATATTCCTCCCTTCTTGGGCACGATCACTAATGGAGACATCCACTAGCTGTCTGAAATAGGATAGATAAATCCATCATATAACAATTTCTCCAATTCTGTTTTAACAATTTCTCTCAATGCAGGGTTGATTCTTCATTGAGGCTACCTTATTGATTGACAATATTCTCTAATGTAGATCCTATGAGTGCAGAACTTAGGATCCAGTCCTTTCATATCATGATATTCCCATGCAAATGCATGTTGATGAGACTTCAGTAAGTTTGTTGCTACAGGAAGTTTATCTGCAGACATAGTGGCTGCAGGAAGAGTGGTTGTAGGAATTTTTTCTGTAGGTGGAGTGATTGCAGGAAGAATGTCTACAAGAACAGTGGCTGCAATAAAATGATGTAAAACAAGATTCAATTGGACAAAATTAACTTGAAGGGTCCAAAACCCTAGTAGGATAGCGAATCAGGGTGAAAAAACCCTAATTTTCAAGCTTAAAAGGGGCCCAAGGGGTCACTTTCAAGTCACTTTCACACACAACCATCTAGCAACCTTGAGATTTGAGCTTTGACCTCCTGACAATATGGTGCAATGACAGCTTCCTATGCACATTTCTGATCGAGTCCAGATGTACCAGTGGCCACCTGACATTGGGGCCCTGGTAAGTGATCCCTACTTGAACTTTGTTTCTCATTTTTTGTGCTTAATTACTGCTTTCAAAAGTCAGTCATTTTGAAGCGGCGCTATATAGCGCCGCTCAAAAATCAAACTGCGCTACTCGGTATGATATTGCATTGTAGCGGCGGAGTTTAGAGTTTGAAAACTCTAATGCTGAGCTTGTGGCCGACCCCGAGATGATTTGCAAAGTGCAATGCGTCGGTCTTTTATTTGCTCAATGTGCACAGTTGGAAGGGAAAGTCCACTACGACAGTGCTATTTCAACTTTTTGTGCCCTAGCGTCGGAGTTTTATTCAAAATCAAACTGCGATGCCTTCACGGATTCTGATGCTAGAGTGGTTTCTTGGATGCCAGGCGAAGAATTTTTCAAAATTTTTAACATGGTGACCTTCCTTGATGCAGGACGTCGGGAGGGACCTCTACTCCCGAGAGCATAGGTCACAAGATTTGTTTGGTTACTTGCGGGATCTCAGCGACAAAGATCAGGATCGACTTCAAGATATGGGGTTGTGGTATATCGCTTACGCAACGCCCATCCACACCCACCTGGGGATGATTTTAGCACTTGCCGAGAGATGGTACAACGAGATGTCTTCGTTCCACCTTCCCACCGGTGAGGCCACTGTCACTTTGGAGGATGTTTGGCACATCCTATGATTGTCGATTCATGGTTGGCGTGTCATTTTTGATATGGATGAGGGGCGTAATGCCTGCCACAGGGTCCTCGCCATAGAGGACATCGTTATTTGCAAGGGCCAGATCGAGCTGGAGTGACACAAGACCCTAGCACCTCCCCTTCGCCTGGTTGTTGCAGAGGTTATTTTAGGTCTCGTTGCCCCAGACAGATAAGGCCAATACTTCAGTCCTGGTTGGGGACTTTGCTGGGAGTGGATGGTTCGTGATAGGCCAGTTCATTTTGCATGGGGGCCTGTTCTTCTTGCCTCTTTGTATAGAGATTTGCACGAGTATGTCTACATGGACGGAAGAGCACTCGGAGCAGGTGTGACACTCCTCCACGTATGGGCGTGGGAGCACATTGTTTTCCTTCATCCACGCATTGTTCTAGTTCCGATGGTGCCAGACGATCCCCTCGTATGGTGCTACAGAGGTGGTGTGTCCTTTACACACATAGGTGAGCATGGGATCCCCTACTGGAGGATGGTCCTCGATGAGATCTAGGTGTTCACAAGGCAACCATACCTTGGTCGGCCCGGATGGGCCAGTGATGCAGATCAGCTTTTCTTTGCTTGCTAGGACCGCTTCATGCAAGGGCGAGAGCATATGAGGATTGAGAGATATCTGCCCGAGCATGTGCAATGCTAGTTTGGTGAGCCCAGGATCGGACTGACGACGATTATGTGGCCGTCTTCGCCCGCACCATGACGCAGGTTTCATGGGGGAAGTATATTCCTGCCTCGAAGGCTGTGGACAGTTTTAGGCAATTAGTAGCTTGACCATGGGCTTATGATCAGGGGCCTATGGATCTAGGCACAACACAGGCATACAGGGATTGGTTTCGGCCTCCCCTATGATTGACTATTCCAAGTGCAGACCCCAATTGACAAAGGGTTAGAGGCAGAAGGGGAGGATGAGGACAGACAGGTGATGTATGATAGGACCAACTGGTTGGGCCCCCAGTGCAGCCAGATCAGGCAGACGTACAGATGCAGGACTAGCAGTAGGTGCCAGCAGGTCCACCGCCATGGGTTGGGGTTGAGGATCAACCTCCGGTACAGCCTCCACAAGTAGGGCAGCCAATAGGACAGGTGGATCCCTGAGATGCATTGATTGTGCAATTGCAGGCTCAGGTCTAGATTGTAAAAGCTGAGAGGGATCAGGCTAGGACTGAGAGAGATTAGATGAGGACTGAGAGGGATCAAGCCATACAACAGAGACAGGCTACAGAGTTATAGGAGGCCACAGAGCTAGACCAGAGACAATAGTTAGAGAGTATGGCAGCCTCTTCCTCTCAAGGTACAATGTCTGTTAGGTCTTATCGGGAGGCCGTTAGAGAGGCTGAGTATTATCGAATGCATTATCATGAGGTCGTACCTAGAGCAGCACAGGTCCCAGAGTACTCATAGTAGACTAGTCATAGACTAGCAGAGGGTCACGGTGATAGGGGCGAGGGCAGCATACAGGGGGGTTGATCGAGATGATACTTTTGTGCCTTATGGGCTCCTTTTTGATAGACCGATGGGCCTTTTTGTACTGATTGACATACATGTACAGTGATCTAATTATTCTTGTACTATGATAGTTATATTATTGATGATATATATGAGCCGATGATGATTTTGATATGGTGTGATATGTACCAATTATTTATGCATGTATGAATGACTCTACTTCTATATGTTGTGTAATGATGTTTATATGATGTGTTTATGGATGCTTTTCCTTTTGATAATGAATGCATTATGTAATTATTATGACTAATAGATCTATATTATGTCATTAATTTATGATATGCAGATGTGAATGGATGATATATGATGATGTATTTATGATGATGATATGTGATATGAAATGTAATGTGTAAAATGATATGGAAATGATCTATGGTGTATATGCGAAATTATGTGAATCATGCTTATATATGAAATGATTATGGATGGATGTGCACTTTGCATGTGATGGATTTTTTTGTTTCTATTTATGTTTATAGCAATGTGGAATGATTAATGAAATGAAAAAAATGATTGCAATGCTATTTAGTGGACGATATAATGCAATGTGAATGCAATGGTCATGTTTTATATGATATAATGCAAATGGGATGGTATTCTAAGATGCTTAGAATAACAAATATTATTATCCTAAACATATTAAATGATAATGTAATGTATGTAATGTATTTAATGTGATGCCCTATATGCAATGATATGATGATGCAAAATGGACACAATGTGTGAGATGACCTTATGATGTTATGCGAGTATGTATGCAATGGATTATCTTATAATGCTTATGTACCTATTATGTATGACTATGCAATAGGTGGTAATGTGAAATGGTTATGAAATGCAAATGAATGTTATGCAATGATTGATGCGATGAATGCAATGAGATGCAATGTAATAAGAATGGATGTGCTTATCTATGAAGAGTGCTTATAATAACATGTTTATACGATGATGGAAATGCAATGCCTGTGTTTCCTATATGATATGTTGATGTAATATGAAAATGATTTGTGGATGCAGGATCGATGACGACGACGATGATGATGAACTTTCATAGTACCTTGTTAGTGCGATGAGCAAGAAGAGAAGAAGTCATTTCAACAAGACACAAGATGATGAATAATGCAAAAAATGATGATGATGATTACTTGCCGAGGAATTGGGATTTTCAAAGGGCCAAATTTTCTTATGTTTGTTAACACACGTGGTAAGATGCATCAAGGTATAGAAAACTAGGATGGCATTTTACCTAGTGTGATGGACTTTGACTTGAAAAATAGATAGGAGTATCCTTGTTCACACCTGACATATGAAAACCTTGCTAGGATGCACTTTAGAAGTTTCAAACACCTCGGACCAAAACACGGAAAGGTACAACCTATCAATGCAATAGTCAAGAAGTTGCAAAAAACCTCCTCCATACATACCTAACAAAGCAAGTATTCGCCAAGGTTATATTACAAGAACATCCAACAAGCACAATAGACAAAAGATAATGATCATTTCCCCATTCCTATTTCTCTAAATCCTCTATTCGGATATCATTGAGAAGTCCTTGGAATGAGCGCAATAAGATAAGTCAAAAGATAAAGACAAAGTAAACAAACAAGCTGATGTTCTTCAATACCGCTAACCAAAAGGAAACGTTTTCTAAGGATAAGAACATAAACTATTTCCAAAAGATAATTCCCATTGTAGGAAGGATGCATCCTAGGACATGTTAGTGGATGGCGGCACGTCATTTCATTTATACAAAGGTTCTTTCAAATGATGATTGATATGGGACCAATTGGATGATGAGTTATCGACACAAATAGTTGACCAACTTGTTTACATACTGACTTAGACCTGAGACTTGACGTTTTGAGTTTTCACTTTTCATCCGCTAGACTTGTTTCTGATTATCTTACGAAAGATTGAGGATGATGATCATTTATTATGAGTGATGTTATTGCGGGTGTAGGCGAGATGAGATAGATGGATTTTTTTCAAATATTTGGATGTTTTTGATCTTTTTAAAATGTTATGAGGTTGTTTTTGGTATTTTTTGAGATTTTCAAATGTTTTGATTTTTGATTTTCCAATGTTTTGGGGTTTTCCAAGATTTTGAGCAAGAGACTAACCTAAAAACCTATCCTAGGGGCCTCGGGGGCTGATCAACAGATTAGCCTTGCCTACGTTATACACGCAAAGACCACATACTTCAACTGACAACTTGACCGATTTATAGATGACGATATACATGATGAAATGTCAATTTATTATGATGGATGCTTAAGGGACTGACCTAAGTGTCTTGGGGGATGATCAAAGATCAACCTTGCCTACGTTCAAAGCTCAGAGATGATGTAGTTTGACAAGACTACTTTGTTTTTGACTATTTGACCTACTTTTTGACCTGTTTTTGGGATTTTGATATGTTTTGATGTTTTTGAATTTTCTAATTTTTTTGATGTTTTTGGATTTTCTGATGTTTAGGACCTTAAGAATATACACGAATCTGATTCGATGAGAACATGCCCCTAGTGTGATGCATTACACTACTTCGATAAAGGCAGGACAGACTGACCTTGAGGATGAGCTGAGTAGTACTAGGAGGGATCATGATACGAACACAAGACCGAGCTATGGTGTGGATGCAGGTGGATGAGTGTTGGATGGAGATCCAAATGTGATGGATGATGGAAATGTGATGGATGAATGATGCAGAACATGCTGTAAAGATCCTGGTGGATGGAAAGTGCTTATTTACACAAGGCGCCTGTTTGCGAGGTTTTCACCAAGGTACTTTCCCAAAGTGCCACCGAAGTGGTTTTCACTAGAGGATGATTTTTCTCTTTACTATTTTCAATCCTTTTTTTGATTTTTTTTGGATTTTTTTCTTTTTTGCTTTTTTTTTTTTACCAAGACGCTTTTGCGGTTTTCGCCAAGGTAACCATTTTTTTAGGACATTTTCTGATTTTTTTGATTTTTGGTTCTATACCTTGAAATATTTAGGCATAAAATTTTTGAGATGAGAGCTATTCATGGGCTCTTGCAGAGGTTCCCCTTCGAGAGTTGATAACTGATATGCCCCTGACTTGTAACTTGTTGTGATAATGAATGGTCCCAACCAATTGGGTTCAAATTTTCCTTTGTTGCTTGGGTTTGGGACATTCTTCTGATTCTCTTTTAATACCAGTTCTATTACTTGGAAAGTTCTACTTTTGATTTTCTTATTATAGCTCCTTTTGAGTCTATTCTAATAGACTTACAAATGATTCAAAGCATCTATCCATCGCTCATCCAGTAGCTTCAGGTCATTCAATCTTGACACTTGGTACTCTTCATCTGTGATGAGGTTTTGTAGTGATATCCTGAGTGATGGGATCTCGATCTCAATAAGGAGTACTGCTTCTGATCCGTAGATTAGGGAGAAAGGGGTGGCACCGATGGGTGTGCGGATACTAGTTTGATAGGCCCAAAGGGCAGGATTAAGCTGTAAATGCCAGTCACGACCTGCATCATTAATTATTTTCTTGAGGATTTTTAGAATGGTTTTGTTTGTAGCTTCTGCTTGGCCATTGCCTTGGGGATAGTATGGGGTGGAGAAGCGATGTTGGATTTTGAATTTTTCGCATAAGTCACCAACCTCCTGATTCTTGAATGGTGTCCCATTATCTGAGATAATGGCTTGTGGAACACCATAGTGGCAAATGAGATTGTTCAAGATGAACTTTTAAATCTGCTTTCCAGTTATATACATCATGGGTATGGCTTCCACCCATTTAGTAAAGTACTTTGTTGTGGTTATGATGAATTTGTGGCCATTAGATGAAGTGGGTGTGATTTTTCCAATGAGATCAAGTCCCCACTACGAAAAGGGCCATGGTGTGAGGATAGGATGAAGCTCTTAAGCTGGAGCATGGATGAGGTCCCTGTGCTACTGACATTGTAGACACTTTCTGGCATAGTCATGTGCTTCTCTTTCCATTGTGGGCCAATAATACCCCATCCTTAGCATTTTTTTGGCTATGGTCATTCCACTCGAGTGTGAGCCACACATACCATTATGTACTTTAGTTAGAGCGGTTAATGCCTCCTCAGCATTTAAGCAGCGCAGTAGGGTTCCTTCTATGCTTCTACGATATAGGGTATCTCCTAGGATGACAAATTTAGATGCCTTTTTGACAAAGGTTCATTTTAGGTTTGAGGGTAAGTTGGCGGGTATGACTCCTATTCGAAGGTATGTGTAAATGTCGTGATACCAAGGATCGCTAGGACCAACGACTTCACACACAAATTCTAATTCTGGTACGTCAAATGTAGGCACGAGAAGCTGCTCAATCAAGAATTCATATTTTGGAATGTTGTGGGGGATATCTAGTAAGGATCCAATTCTTGCCATGGCATCTGTTGCTCTGTTGTTGGTTCTAGGAATCTGCTCAAATGTAATTTCAATGAAGGATTCTTTGAGAGTCTCCACCAGTTTCTTGTATGGAGTGAGCTTGTTGTCCTTGGTTTGGTATTCATCATTCACTTGATTTATTATCAATTGGGAGTCTCCATATACTTTGAGAGCTATAATGTTCCATTGCATTTCTATTCTGAGACCTATGGTCAAAGCCTCATATTCTGTAATGTTATTGGTGCAAGGAAATGCCAGTTTGTAGGACCTTGGTATGCAGTCCCCTTGTGGGGTGATAAAGAAGACACCGACTCCTGATCCATGATGCATGTATGAGCCATCAAAGTACAGTTTCTAGTGATCAGCTATGTTGACATTGAAAATAGATTCATCTAGAAACTCTGAGATGAGAGGATTCTATGAATAGATTGGTGCTTCTACAAGTTGATTTGCGATGACTTGGCCTTTGATTACTTTTCGCTCCACATATTCGATGTCATATTCTAACAGTATCATCACCCATTTGGCCATTCTTCCTATGAGCATTTCCTTTGATAGTAAGTACTTGAGAGGGTCAATTTTGGCGATGAGTTTTATTTTGTGTGCCAACATGTAATGTCTGAATTTCGGTGATGCAAACACTACTGCTAGACATGATTTCTCTATGAATGAATAATTTAGCTCATGCCCAACCATTGTTTTGCTGATGTAATAGATAGCCCTTTCTGTTCCATTTTCGTCATTCTGAGCTAAGAGAGCGCCAAGGGATGCTGTTGTTGCTGACACGTATAGAATCAATGGTTTTCTTGGGATTGGTGGCATTAAGACTAGTGGTGTCAGTAGATATTCTTTGATTTTGTTGAATGCCTCTTCAGACTTGTTATCACATTTGTATGCTACTCCCTTGTGGAGTAGGTGAGAATATGGGTTATGTTTGTCTGCCAATTGTGCTATGAATCTTCAAATGGATTGGAGCCTACCTTGGAGGCCTCTCAATTGATTTAATGTTTTTGGTGCCTCCATCTCGAGGATTGCTTTTACCTTTGCTGGATCTACCTTGATACCCCTCATTGACACTATATATCGTAGCAATTTCCTGATTGTATGCTGAAGACACACTTCTTTGGGTTTAATCTGACCTTGTACTCTTCCAGTCTATCAAAGATGGCACTTAGGGTTGCTATGTAATCTTTTCTCTTTCTAGATTTGGCTAGAATATCATCAACATAATCTTCAACTGTCTTATGGATCATGTCATGGAATATTAATGTCATAGCCCTTTGGTATGTTTCTCTTGCGTTCTTTAAGCCAAATGGCATCATGTTCCAGCAATAGGTACCTCATGGACAAGAGAAAGTTGTTTTATGTTGGTCCTCTTTAGCTATCATGATCTGATTATACCATGAGAATCCGTCCATTAGTGACAACATTTCATGTTCTGCTGTCATGTCTACTATCATATCAATGTTTGGAAGCGGCAAGTCATCTTTTGGACATGCCTTATTCAAGTCTCTGAAGTCTGTGCAGATTTTGCTGTTCCCATCAAGTTTTGAAACAAGTACCAAGTTTGACACCCATTCTGGATAATCTATTGGTCGGATGAATTCTACATCTAATAGCTTTTTTAGCTCCATTTTGACTAATAAGATGATCTGAGGGTGCATTTTTTGAAGCTTTTGTTTAACAGGCTTTGCTTCTAGATACACTGCTAAGTGGTGAACCATGGTTTCTGGATCAAGTCCTGGCATGTCAGCATAACTCCATGCGAAGTTTATCTGTCTTTCTCTTAGGAAGGCTGCTAGGAGCTCCTGTTCCTCTGATAGTAATGACTCCGCATAGAATGTGATGTGCGGGGTTTGTTTTGTTCCTAGATTGACGGGGTTGCACCTTTCTACTAGGACTGTTGATTTTTCTTGATGAATATCTCTAGAAGGAAGATTGAATCCCCCATCCTCGGGCACCTTAGAGAGGTTTTCACTGTTGGATGTGTCCTTTCTTTTTACTTTTTTCTGGTCAAAGAGTGCCACAGTGTGGTTTTCACTCAAGGACTTGGATATTATTCTTAATTTTTCACATTTGCGACTAAGGGATTCAATCGTTTCCCCATAATAAGCATGTGTATCTAGCTTGATTATGAACCCTGCTTTATGATCCCCACATGGAATGTTATCCCACAGTCACGTGAATTTTTAGAGCGACTCATTGTTTTCAAATGTATCGAGAATTGGTGGTCCTCATTGGTCGTAGTAGATGAGTTGAGGATATACTAGGCGGATCTCATGATTTGGTGGTCTGATTCAAAAGATAGGGTGCTAATCATGAACAAAGTGGTGTCCTCAAAAGGCCTAGGTAGATTGGTCGTGGTATTCTCGTCATCACTACTACTACAGATGTCAGTTATATCAAATGTAAAGTTATCTATGACTCTACCTGTAGATACTGGTAAGCATAGTTCTGCTGGGGTTGGCTGAGGAGGATTATTAACCGTTCTAACTGGAGGACTTTGGCCATGCATGGTTATACTCAGAGGGGTACATCCAAGGCCAAGATTTGTTATCAGTTGCATCTTCATAATGATGGTGTTATAAGCCCATTGTCATTTCTCCCAAGTCTTTGGTTTCTGTCATAGACCATTGCGAGCATTAGTTGTAGACCCTTGCTTCTGTCATCCATTGGTAAGTCAGCTACTGGTCTTTCATCTTGATATAGCATATGAGATGGATTTTCCTCAATAACTTCTCGGCCAAGATCTCCCTAGCTCATAAAGTTAAGATAGTCTTTAGGAGATGTTTGGGATGTGGATGATTCATTTATTTGCGGAAGTCCCCATGATCTAGGAGATTGTGGTAATTCTCCTACCACAAAAGCATTATTAGGGAGCTTGTAGTTTCCACAACCATTATCTTGGATGATGACCTTAATGTTAGAGATGGTGGGAATGGTGGGAGTGGTGGGTGTCTCTATCACAGAAGTGGATGCGAGAGTGGCATGATCGATGTATGGTGTGGATGGGCCTTCATCATTTTTTGGTTCTTAGGGGATTTTATAGTACTTTTCTTCAAGACTTTTTCAATAGGAGAAGGATTCAGGATCTCCATGGATGGTAACTTCTTGTCCTTCATGTGTAAATTTCACACATTGGTGGAAAGTCGACGCTACTGCCTTCATTGCATGAATCCATGGACATCCTAGGAGGATGTTATACAACAAGTTGAGGTCCAAGACCTGACAAGTGGTTTCCATGATAGCAGGCCCTACTTGAATAGGGAGTTTAATTGTGTCGTGGGACACTCTTTCTTGATCATCATATGCTCTTATTGTGATACCCTTTCCTTTGTTGATAAAATCTTCTGATATTTTCAATTGTTTGATGAGGTTGAGAGAACAAATATTCAAACCTGCACCTCCATCCACCAAGACCCTTTTGGCTTTTCTCTTATGTAATATGGCTTCTAAATGAAGTGCTCAGTTGCGAGATGGTTGAGCGGTGAAATCCTGGTTAGAGAATGTGAGGAGATTTGGTGTAATGATATTTTTGACCATAGCTTAGAATTGATCTGCATCAAGATCTGCGGGGACAGTAGATGAAGCCAATGCTTCCTCAAGGATTTTCCTATGGGCATATGTGATTTTTAGCAACTCCATGATGGAGATTTGTGCTGGAATTCTTTTGAGCTGATCTAAGACATTGTAGTAATTAGGGACAAATCTAGACGCAGGGACTTTGTTTGGCTGGGATGATCTTGCGATGGTAACTTTTCCGCCTCTTGTGGTGACTCCACAATCGGCATGGGCACCTTTGATGGTGATGACCATGCAATTTCATCTAGGGAGGCAACGACTGTTTAATACACAAGATTTACGTTTGTGTGGGTACCTTTCCCCTTATCGGTGTTATTATTATTCCCTTTATTGCCATGATTAGGCATCGGATTCGTGTATATCTTAAGGTCTTGGTTTCCTATAGGCTGTTCCATGTTTCTAATTATTTTATCGATGAGATCTTGAATTATGTTTTTTAATCTCATGCAACTTTTCATGGTATGGCCTTTGATTTTATGGAATTCACAAAGTTGATTCTCATTATACCAAGGAGGTTTCACATCCAGTTCTTGGCAATTCTCAAAGGTAGGAGCCTTGATAAGTTTTTTGTTTATCAACTTCTTCATAATGACTTCTAATGGTTCCCCAAGAGTAGTGTATTTTTGCTTGGGATAACTCTTGTTCCGTTGGGGTGGTCCCCTTTGATCATTGAGATTTTTGATTTTTAGATTGTTGTTAGGTTGTTGTGTTGCGTGATGATTGTTTTGCTGTTGGATTTGGATTTGTCGTGCGGGTGTATTTTGGCGAGGGGCACTAATGACCACCTTGGCGTCTATGACACCATCATTAGTAATGTTTTTGTTCCTTTCCCATGTGCGAGGTTTATCATTGTATTTTGGTGAGGCATCTTTTGATGCTGAGCGCCTTGGAGATCAACTGGATATATGTGGTAATCCCTTATACCTTGAGATGAAATTTCAAGAGGCCATCAAGGTTGGATATAATGGTGCAAACTTGTTGTTCTTCGGGCATGGCCCACTTGCTCCGATTGGCGTTGGATCACCATCATTGTAGGAATGAAGCGAATGATTCACCCTTTCCTTGTTTCAGAGCTGAGAGTTCTTCTAGACTAACATCCATTGCAATGTTGCATGCATAATTTTTAACGAACGCGTCTATAATTTCTTGGGATGTTCTGATGCCTATTGGTAGGTGAGAGAACCATTCCATAGCATGGCCAACCAAACTCCTAGGAAATAGTCACATCAGATAAGTATCATCGTATGTGACTTCCATGCAATGAACCTAGAATTCCCTGATGTGATCTTCAGGGTTTCCCGTCCCATGATATTTGTCATATTTGGGGATCTCAAATCCGTTGGAGAATGGTTTCTTCACAAGGATCCTATCAAAAGGATAGGGGCACAATTTGCTTGGTGTTTTTGTGGTTTTCCCTGATTGAAGATCAAGCACTTGTTGCGAGAGCAACCTGATTTGTGTCGTTACATCATTTTGTGGATCAAGGGGTGGGATGAAGGTGTTTTGGGGTGTTTTGATTGTGGGTTGGATGGGTGGGTTGTTTGGTGTGTTGTTTGATGGTATTTTCACATTCTTCCGAGCTAGGTATGCGTGCACTTGTTGTTGTATAAACAATGCTTATTGTTGTTCTTGTTGTTGCTATGCTAGGATTGGTTGCTATTGTGCTTGCTATTGCTGTGCTAGGATTGCTTGTTGTTGAGCTTGATATTGTTCCAAAAACGCTTATTGTTGGGCTTCCAAACACTTTCTTTTCAAGATCTCCCCTTTTTATGTACATTCTCTCCATCTTGAAAAAATTATAGGCTCCGCTTATTAGCAAAAACCACTGCCTACTCCCCTTGAGAGATAGCTACCATTAGTCTAGAAATAAGGATATGGCTTGAGTTACTCCTCCTAGATAGATGCGCCAACTATGCATCTAGCAAGGAGGAACAATTACCCCTAACTTCTATTGGAGATATCAAATATATCATTTGCAAGAACCTTTGTGAAAATATTTGCAATCTAATCCTTTGTACTATACATAATCTAGTTCCACTTCTTTATCTACAACCTTCTCTTTCAAAAAGTCATACCTGATTTATATGTTCTTGGTTCTAGAATACATCGCAAAATTACTTGAAATATTAATAGCACTTGTGTTATTTTATAGAATAGGAATAGGTTCATCATAATTTATCTAAATAATCCTTCAATATTTTCTTCATTCACAATACTTGAGTACAACAAGATGCTGCTACAATACACTCTACTTTTGTTGTTGACAAGGATACTAAATCATGTTTCTTACGTATGCCATGAAACCAACCTTCTTCCTAAAAGGACAACACCACTACTAGCACTCCTTCTATCATCAACACAACCAACCCAATTAGCATCATTGTATGCACTTAGATCAAGTTCATTACCTTTTGGATACCATAATTCATAATTTAGAGTACTCTTCAAATATGTGAAGATTATTTTGACAACCTTCACATGAGTTTCTTTAGGATTATCTTGAAATCTTGCAACCAAATATACCACATGCATGATATCAATTCTTGAAGCAACTAAGTACAACAAACTTCCAATCGTAGATCTAGATATAGTCTGATCAGCTAGGGAAGACTCATCATCTTTGATCAAATGAAAACCAGTTACCATAGGAGTAGTAATTGGTTTGCAATTTTCAATAAAAAAATTCTTTAACATCTCCTTGACATACTTTTCTTGAGAAATAAAGATACCATCATGTAGCTAAGCAATTTGAAGACCAAGAAATAATGACAACTCAACTATCACTGACATTTCAAATTCCTTTTGCATATCTTCAACAAAATTCTCGCATATCTCATCATTTCCACCAAACATAATATCATCAACATATATAAAAAATATCAAAATTATTTCATCCTCAATCTTGAAGTACATATTAATATTTGTGGTAGCATTCTTGAAACCTTACAGAAGTAAGTACTTATCCAACCTTGCATACCAAAACCTAGGAGCTTATTTCATATCATACAATGCCTTTTTAAGTCTGCACACCATGTTTGGTTCATTTGATAACCAAAATCCATTAGGTTGCTCTATGTATACTTCTTCCAAATATCCATTCAGGAAGGTTGATTTTACATCCATTTGATACAATTTTGTAGAGAAGGGGGATTCACTACTCATGAGTCTCTTTATTTTCAAGAGAATCCCAAGGGGTGAACTACCCTAAACTACCTCAAGGAATAGACCAAGAGTTATAGAATCAAAATGACCAAGTCATAGAGGGTTTTTAGATAGACAAAAAATTCTTAGCCAAAGGATGGCAACATAGAACAAGGATGAAAACACAACACATTGCAGTCCTAGAGGCATGCTGATGTCTTATACAGACTAGAAACTGAGAATATTATAGAAAAAAACAAAGGGATTACTAGCAATCTAATTACTAAGAACTTCTAGAATGTGGGAAAGCAATAGAATATGATAGAACTGAAATAAAGTGAAGTATAAATGATAAAGTAAGAGAATAAGAGATAGAAACTGCTCACACCAACCCAAGTAATGAAGCCTCCAACAAGAAAATATCTTCAATACCTATGTACATAAGATTGAGAGAAAATGTTGGAGTTGTATAGGGGTTTGCCTCAGTCAAACCCCTGTTTTGGTGTTCCCACCTCCACGGATAGCCAAATAGATAAAGTGAACAAAGTAAGTAAATATGACATGATAAAAGAAATCCCCTGCTCAAGGAGGAAAACTCATATCATGATATAGAGATGCAATAAATAGGGGATGTGAGAAATCCCAGGATGCTCGCAAGCACAAGGTAAGAGAAATATCAGCTGCAAGGATTAAGGAAGCAAAAGAGAGCAAGGATGAGAGAAAGAGAAATAGCTACAAAAGCCAAGGGAGTAGCAAAGGGCATAGTAAGAATGTGAGAGTGCTTGAGGCTATTGTAACAAGCAAGAGAGTTGTGCAAGAAAGAGCCAGATGGAAGAATGCTCGAGAGAGAATCCAAGAAGGAGAAGAAGGCCAAATCAATTGAAAATATAGTATTTAAGGAGATGAGAAGGGAATGAAGCTTTTCGAGTCATTGCAAGGAATCCTGGTCCATTACCACCGAAAAAGGTAAGTGACAAGTGGAAAACATGCTTGGAAGTGGTCGTTTGAACATTGAAATGTCATAGGATGTTAGCACAGCCGGCGAATGTAGTGTGCTAGTGTCCAGACACATAACACTACAAAACGATGAGAATGAGAAAAGCATAGGGTGTGATGCAAATCTAATGCATGAAGGTAGTTGTTGGAAAGGGGTCTTGAGCATCTTGAGAGGGGAAAAGGATAATGAAAGGGCTAAAATGAGCCTACACAAGTGCTAAGGGAGTCGATACTAAAGAAGATACAAAAATGCATGTGAAATTGCAAGGGGTGCAAATTTACGACATTGCATTTTCCCCCACTTTAGCAGGTATATGAATCTACACTAATATACATGCTAAAGGAAATATACTAAACATGAATAACATCATGATGCTAAAAGGATACTGTAGAGGAAGGAAAAAAACCCTTCTAACCAAGCAAACATGTTAGGCAAGTAAGCAGACAGCCAAAAATTGAAGTAAGAGCTTTCAAAGGGGTCCCTCAGGAACCCTTTAAAAGAAAAGGGGTCCACTCAAGGGATTCTTAATTTGAAAGACATAAAGAAGAGAGGGGGTCCTTAAGAAGGATGCACATGTCTAGAACAAGTTATCACTACCCCCAACATACAGGGGAGGAGAACCATGCAAGATACTTAAAACATACAGGATAAATGTAAACCTCAATATCACTTGTCATTTGAAGAAGAGGGAGGTGCATCAACAAATAATTGAGTGATGGCACTTAAATCATGAAGTTGTATTTTATCGTTCAAGGCCTTACATTCACTAGTGGAATTGCTAGGAACTCAATGGTATGCATAGAAAGAATATTTTTATTTATCATGCTTATGAAATTTCTTATGTGTAGGAGGAGGAAGAGTAATCAAGTGGGCTTTTAGAAGCCTCAAAAAAATACACTCTTGTTTAGATAAAGAATGAGGAGCAGGAAGCAACCCTTTCTCTTATGGAGAAAGACTCGACTACTCATAAGAAGAAGGCACAAATACAACAAATAATGGCAGATGAGTCAATCCGAGAGAACAAGGTTGAACGAAAACCATGTTGACATTCAACTTTTGTTTTTGTTTAGATTGTTCATTTGAGAAACCAAGCCCCAATTTATGCTTATGAGGTACACATTCTATAGGGACCTGAATTCCTTGCTCATTACACCCACAACCTCTACATCCATAGCCATATTTAGAGACAAGCTTGATGCTAGTGCCATAACGTGTATGCAAATATCGAGGAGGAGGATCTTCATAGTGAGCATTATTCCAGCAATGGGGATTATACTCCTCTACAAGATCATCATCAACCTTGTTGATAGGACTACTAGCATTAGCCTCTTTAATAGAAGTAGGATCATCTTCCATAGAAGGAGGAGGATCAACATTAAGGACATTACAACTATTTCTCACATTATCCCACGATACAAAAGAATAATCATCTTTTCTAGTGGGTTTGGATGATGTTATCAAAAGGTTTAAGTGGATTGTGTCAACTTTATATTCCCCAATGAATAAATCTATGAAGTCTAAGGAACCCCAATCATCACCAAGACATGCAATTCTTCTGAGAAGTATAAAGAGTGGACTTAAGATTTCTTGCTTTAGAAGTATCTTCTTCAGGGACATCTATCTCAAGAGTATCTTGTGTAATAGGTACTATTGGAGAAAACATCAACACATTGAAATAAACTAAAAGGATAAGAGTAGGAACAATAGAAGCCTAATCGACAACTGCCATCTCACATAACTGCTTAGCATCAGGGTCAGCCCTGACTATGACTACTTTATTGTTATATAAATGAAAATAGATTTATTCAAGGTAGATGGAACCACTTCCATAGCATGAATCCACGGTCTAGTGAGAAGGATATTAGATGGTAACTTTTTTGACATAACATATACAAGGGTAGGTATGGTAACATGTCCCAAACTTAATGGCAAGACTATCATGCCTAAAATTTGTCAACCAACATTATTGAACCCATGAATAACAAGAGAAGAGGTAGCTAGAGAGGAATAAACAATATTAATCTTAGGAAATAGATCAATGCTACATACATTGAGCACTGAACCGGTGTCAATGAGAGTATGTCTAATTCCAATGTTGTTAATGTTGACTATAATCATTAGAGGATCTGCTTGCTTTTATACTTCTAGAGGTGGGATTTACTATGGATAGAATGTAATATTTAGTGGATCCACATGAATATGAGCTATCAATGCATTAACATCTGTCGGCCTAGTAGAAGAAGGCAAGAGGATCTTTTGCAAGGCTTCCTAAAGCATACCTTGATAAACTAGAGAAGACTGAAGAAAGTCCCACAATGAGATCTTAGTCAGAGTAACACAAAGTTGTTCAATAAGATCATAATCACTAGGTGATTTAGTCATAGGTTTAGGTGCTAAAGGAAGACTTGGTTAAGAAGATAGTAAAGAGTTAGGTTGATTAATATATATTTTATTCTTTCTAGTATTATAAGTATGGGCTACCTCTCTATAAGAGGGAACCTTGGAAAGATCAAGAGAATCACTATCAAATGGAACACCATTAATAGAACAAATCCATTTAGGAGGACTATCTAGAGTTAGATAAATGATAGGTCTCCTAGGCCTTTGAGGGGCAGCAAAGACAAATTACATTTATAGATTCATTACAACTTATAGAGGAATCATTTGAGGAAATATGCTCAACAGCTATCCTTGGAGGATTCGATGTGAGGGGAACTTCATCCTTCACTAAAGCATCATATCTAGAAGAGAATGCATTGGAACAAAGAAGAGATTCATCATTCACTAATTCATCATCTCTAGAGGAGAGTGCATTGAAATGAAGAAGAGATTCATCATTCACTAATGCATCCTATCTAGAAGAGAGTGCATTGGAATGAAGAGAAGGTAGAGTAATTGTTGCCTCTATTTCACCTACAGTCAAATCAGGTGAGATAATCAAATGTTAGAACTTTAGAGGCCAGTGGGACATTCACATGAGGGCAAACACTCTACATCCGTTGCTAGGTCACGGGGAACTAAGTGGGAGAAGATACCCTAGGATGATTCGGCATGAAAATCATCCAAGGAGAAAGTCAACAAGACTCTCCTACTGTCTGGCCGACTGACTGTTTCGATTCATTCCATCTTGAGCAGGTCGCTGGGACCTAGTTCCTTTCATGCTGAATGAGCTTGCAGAGCCTATTGTCGTGATAGGAAGGGGTCGGTATGACCTCTTATCACGCGGATCTATATAGCCGATAGGCCGTTCAATCGTAAAAGTCAGGGAGACTCTCAGTGAACAGGGATTTGGGGTAGTTTCTGGCATTCGACAAAAGGTCTCAGCGAGTGGAGGAGGTCTCACTAAAGGATGAAGACTTAAGGCCTTGATTTGTTTTTCCTTCGGCAGGAGTCTCGCCAATACTAAGATGGGTCCTCATCAAGACAAAATTAGCTCGGCAGGAATCTTGCCAAAACAAAAATATGGCTCTTCAGGCAGACAGGAAGAACTCAGCGAGAAGTCTCACCGACTTGGTGATGTCTTGCCGATAGTAGAGGCAAGTCTCGGGACAGGTCTGGCCAACTAAGTCTCCCCGACATAAAGGAAAGGAGGGCCTTCGGTATGACTAGGTGATATCGCTGAGATGTCTTAATGATTTCACAATGTCTCCCCAAACCGAAATGGAGCTTGACAAAGTTAAGGGCTCATTATAGAGCCTCTGTGAGTGAAGAAGTCTTGCCGATCGGAAGGAGGCCCCACCAGAAAACAAGAGGTCTTGCCAATAGTTGAGGATGTCGCCCGGAGGTCCTGCCGACAACGGAAAGTTCTGGCGACATGGAAGGTGTTATCGATAGGAGTCTCACTGAGCAGTGGAGCCTCCAAAAAAGAAAAAAAAGTGGTTTCGACCAAAAGAGGGGTTCTTGGTGAAATGTCTTGTTGAGACGAAAATGTCACCCCGACTCAAAGAGCCTTCGGTGTAACAAAATTTTTGCCGAGATGTACTTGCGATAAGGTGGGGTCTCACTGACAACAGAGGAGCCTTTGGTGTAGCACAAAGAGCTTGGGAAGACTTCATCCTGATCTGTGGGAGTCAGGCCGAAAGCAAGGAGGTTAGCCGAGGGTTCATACCTCGGCGTGAGTCTTACCGAGTAGCAAAGCCTTTAGAATGAAAAGGAATTCACTAGGAGGAGGGGGAGTTCTACATAGTGTCTCGGCGACACAAGGGGTCACGTTGACAGCAGGGGATCCCCTTGTGACTCATTAACCCTTTGAGCTCTTAGCAACAACTCCATGTTTTGCCGATGCTGCGAAAGGGTTGGATCGCATCGGTGAGATACTTCTAGTGTCTCACCGAGATGCAATTCAACTGAGGAATTTGACCGCCCGGGAGTCTACATGTGGTTCGCTCAGCCAGTCAGAGAGATTTGAAGGTCAACCATGGCAGTCTGAAAGGGAATCAACAGGATGAGGGGTGACATGTCTCTGTTGCAGGATCAGAGCATTCATGGTGCAACTGAAGTAGCTTAATCGAACACGGCGATGGGATCAAATGAATGCGGTGGTTGCAGAAAGATCAGAGGACTTCTTCGAGAATGTTTCTTCACCAACACCAACAACAGGGACACAGAGGGATACAACATTAAATTCGATCAAATATCAGGGGGAAGATCTTTTTCTAGTCCTGATATTATTTTGTAAGCCCTAGTGGGTCGTTATGAGTCTGTATATAAGGCACTTTTACCTTTTGTAGATAGTTTTGATTACACACTCGGAGGAGTTAGTGATTATCAATCAATCCTTTCTCAGTCAATGTATGTTTTCTGTAACTCAATTGGAATCCTGAATACGACGCAGAGTTTGCCTCGAAGTTCGTGTTCATGTTTGTATGATTCTCATTTCTGTATCTTTCTTTTGAATATGCAAGTTCCTAACTGTGTTTTTCTATAATTCTGTATTCATATCTTAGAGCTGTGAAATCCATCTTTCCTTCCTGAGATGTGTATGTAGGCCAAACCTGTTAGGACTAAAGCATTAAAACTGAAAGAGGTCATTCTGATAATAGCAATTAGGCTTTCAAGTGTATGTTCTTTTTGTGTTCATTTCATGATTTCTCAAACAATTTGGTGTATCACCCTAGTGTAGTCTTTTAGTTTATGTACTCCTTATCCCTTTCCCTTCAAAGAATCTGTATAGGTGATACCCAAAGGAATCCGGCCTTCTCCAGAGGTTCATTTCAACTATAGGTGACCCATAGCCTTGAGATGATCCCATGTTGCTCCAGAATGCTTAGTTTCTTGTAAACTCTACACAGGGTGCAATTCTAGGTGACAACAATTTCTGGCACGCTCGATAGGACAAAATTTCCATTTACAACTGGTTTGGTATGCAGCCAGTGGTTTATAGATCTTATATAAGCATTTTTGCATACCTGGCGACTCCACAAAGAGGAAGAACTCCAAAAATCAACGCCTTCTATAGTTTATGAGAAAAGTTCAGACAAGAGACAGCTGAGGTCCCTTCGAATATTTGCAGCTGTCACCACCGAGGAGAAAAGGTAGAGCAACAGAAAAGAGGGGAACAACAGTTATTTATTCCAGAAGAACTCAGTCCACTCCTCCACCTGTAAGGTCTCATCTCGTTGCACCAACAAATCCGCTTCAGATACCTTTAATGGCCGCTCCAAGGGATCAACCATTTGTGGCTTTCAACGGAGGGAGTCCTTTGAACTTGGCGCAACACAATGATATTCCAATGGCAGCTTTAAAGAGTCTACCAATTTTCACGGGAGAAGATCAAACTACTCCCATTGAACATATAAGAGATGTGGCTTCATTATGCAGAGTCCACTACATAACACTAGAGGACGTTGCAGTGAGATTGCTAGCTGCTTCACTGAAAGGAAGAGCTGTGCAGTGGTATAGGAGCCTACCGGTCAGCTCAATTGCAACATGGGACAATTTTGGAGAAAAATTGCATAAGCAATTCCAAGACAGGTTTGACAACTTGTCTCTATTGGAGCAACTGACTACAATAAAGAGGGCTCTGCAAGAGCAGATGAACAACTTCAACTTTAGATTCCAAAGAATTTGGGATAGAATCCCTGCAACGGTGAGACCACCTCTAGAGTATGCATTTTTATACTTTTTGAGAGCTTTAAACAATGATATAGCTGTCATGATACAATCAATGGGGGGAATGTCTCTACCAGATGCCTTTGAAATAGCTATTAGAGCTGAAAATAGCTTAATACAAGTTGGTAAGCTTGCTCCCAGGCCACCAATGCCAATATTTCCAGAGATTCATGCAAACATCCCTTTGCAAATACCTCCTTTCACACCTCTACCAGCTATTGTTCCAACCATTGACAAGTAGGAAAGTGTTGCTTCAAGCTCAACAAATGAATTACAAGAGATCAAAAGTCTTTTACAGACTTTTGGTAACAAGTTGGTGAACTTGGAAAAGCAACAGACCTATCCTAGGCCTTATCAACAGCAAAATCAGGGCTCAAGTTAGCCTTTTCAAGGTCAGCAGCAGCAATTCCAAGGGAATAGATAGCAATATTAGGGCAATTATCAGGGCCCAAGACAGAGTGTGAACACAAGGCCTTTTCAGGCCTATGCTCCAACACCTGTTAGCGCAGTAAGGGACCTAGTTCCCACAAAAAACAACTTAGCAGTTGATTATGAGTGGTGCTACCCTTGTAACCAGCCTCATAATAAAGCCACTTGTTCAAATGGACTCATCAATCAAGCATTGATGGTACAAAATGCTTGAGGTTCACAGCAGGGTACATGCAATGATGCATCTTCACAACATCAGGACCAATTCAACAATGATACAACCCTACTTAATTGGCAAGGTCAGGAATTATGTGGGTTGAATGAAGATAGTTCTCCAATTGCAGCTAACACTAGGGAAAAGAAGAGAGCTTTTGAACTGAGTCAATCAACTAACAAAGGAAAGGCATCCACTGTGGAACCACCTATATCTCGAGTGACTCCTGTTTGGCAAGGAAATCAGCAACTTCCAGACAAGGAGCAATCTCACCCACAAGCTGATCACACTGGCGTAAAGGTACACAATAAAGCAAATCCAGTTGTACCTTTTAACATTCTTGATAGTATGAAAAAGGAAAATGTGACAATGTCTATGTGGGATTCATTGATCATCCCTAGTCAAAAAGATAATCTATGTTCAGCCTTGTCAAATCTTAAGTTATCAGGTGAGTCTAAATCCCCATTAGGTCAAGATAGGACTGTTTTGACCAATAATCCTCAAAAAAATGATAAACAGCCCAACAAAGAGGCAGGAAAAGAGGTCAAACTGCCCCCCTTTTATGTGTCAGTGATTATCGGGGATAAATTAGTCCATAACTGTATGGTAGATAGTGGAGCTAGCAGCTCCGTCATGCCAAAATAGATTGCTGACAGACTTGGACTAAAATACCAACCTTTAGAGAAGGGAGTGATCCAATTGGATGGTACTTCGGTTAATACTTTGGGCATTATTAAGGATTTGAGCCTTACCCTCCATGCTTGTCCAAATTTTTTAGTTCCTCAAGACATATGTGTCATAGACCTTCCACCCTTCTTTTCCTTATGTTTATCTAAAGACTTTACAACTAAGATAGGTGGCTATGTTTCGACTGATTGGTCACATATGCTATTTAGAACAAGATATGGGACTAAGGTTACCATCAAGTCTGAAAGGTTGGCCAAAGACCACATCGAGCCATATAACCCAAGCCCTATCAATGATACTCCTTCTGCTACAAATGCAAATTGTGTTGTTTTTTCTGACAATGAACTAGCTGCTACTCATGAACTCCAATCAGAACCTGTTCCTGATGTGCTGCTGCATGAATGGGTGGTTCAAAATTTATCAGACAGTCTTGTAGACCTCATTCAAGATACTGGTATGGGCAACTATATTGTTCTTGAGCCTGATACAGAGATTCCAAACCTAGAGAAGGATGCAGATCAGTTGTTGCAACCGCTTAATGGGCTTTGGGAGATGTTCTTTGATGGCTCTAGAGGTAAAAATGGAGCAGGAGGAGGTGCAATGTTGATTTCTCCATAAGGTGATAAATACTATGCCGCCTTTCATTTTGCTTTTGCATGCTCCAACAACATTGTTGAATATGAGGGCCTTGTTCAAGGTCTAGAATGGGCAAGAAAGAGAGGAATAACCAACTTGAAAGTCCATGGGGATAGCGAATTAATTGTTAATCAAGTAAAGGGCCTGAATGTTGCTAAAAATGACACATTAAAGTCTTATAGAAACAAAGTGTGGAACATGCTCGAAGATTTTTATGCCTTTAACTTAGTGTCTATCCCAAGAAATCAGAACAAGCATGCTGATAGGCTCGCAACCATTGGAGCACAATTTGATATTCCAAATGACATTAGAAAAGAGAAGGTGCTGCAGTATGTGAAAGTTGTAATCAGACCCTCAATTCCTGACAACAACATTCACTGGCAAGTCTTTGCCAGTGATGAGCAGATACTTTCCTTCTTACTTGAGGAAGATCAGTTCTCCATGGTGAATCAAGCAAAACTCAAGCAGCAGTATGGTGATCAAGTCATACAACTGAAGACAAACAAATTTCCCAAAGGCTTGGTTACCTTAGAGTCAATTTTTAGTATTGATGATCAGCTAAAAAGGGGTAAAGCCGGATTGCAGATCAAAGAAGAACACTATGAAGAGCTGGAGATTTTCAAAGGTAAACTTCTTAGAATAGGAAAAATTTGTACACCTGAAGATAAACAAGCTTTTGTTGCTTTATGCCAAGAATTTCTTGATGTCTTTGCTTGGGAGTATTCAGATTTGAAAGGATTTGATCCCCATATTGCTCAGCATACGATTGAGTTAGAGCCAGTAAGGCAAAAGAAAAGACCCTTGAATCCTAAACTTGAACCCCTAATGATTAAGGAGCTGACTAAACTAGTTGAACGGGGTATTGTCTTCCCTATCAAGCACACTTCATGGGTTTCTAATATTGTACCGGTTAGAAAGAAAAGTGGCGAGATAAGGCTATGTGTAGACTTCAGGGATCTTAACCGATCCTCTCTAAAAGACCACTACCCACTGCCCTCCATGGAACAAATCTTATAAGAGGTTGCTGGTTCTGAAAGGTTCTCCTTACTAGATGGTTTTTCAGGATATAATCAGGTGTTGGTTAAAGAGGAAGATCAGTTTAAGACTGCTTTTACAACTAAATGGGGCACCATGGCATACAAAAGGATGCCTTTTGGTTTGTCCAATGCTGGTGCCACATTTGAGAGAGCCATGGACATGGTTTTTCAAAGTTTGATCAACAAGATTATACTGATTTACCTAGGTGACATCATAGTTTATTCTAAGAATGTTGATGAACATCTGTTACATCTTAGGCAAGTGTTTGAAAAATGTAGAGAGTTCGGTATCTCCCTCAATCCAAAGAAGAGTATCTTTGCTGTCCATGAAGGGAAACTATTAGGACACATAGTGTCAAAGCAGGGAATCACTATTGAACCTGAAAGAGTCAGAGCCATACTTGAGTTGCCGCTGCCTAATCACAAGAAGGGCCTACAGAGCTTTCTAGGACAGATCAACTTTCTGAGAAGGTTCATTCCAAACATGGCGAACCTGCTACAACCTCTAACAGCTATGTTAAGGAAGAATGTAGTCTTTAGTTGGACAAAGGAGGCAAAGCATAGTTTTGGAGAAATCAAGGAGGCGTTAGCATCTGCTCTGACATTGGTAAACCCTGACTTCTCTAAAGACTTCTTTTTATATGGTTTTGGTAGTGGTGGTGCAATCTCTGCTATGCTGGTTCAGAAGAATAGCGATAATTTGGAGCAACCCATAGCCTTCTTTAGCCAAATACTTGCTGATTACGAAGAAAGGTATACATTTTTTGAAAAGCACGTTCTCTCTATGATTAGAAGTTTGAAGAAATTTAAACATTTGCTTTCAAACAATAAGGTTCATATTCTAGTTGCACACTCAAGTGTGAAGGAATTTCTATTGAAAAAGGATCTGAGTGAAAAAAGAGCAAGATGGATCACTAAGGTCATGGAGTATGACATAGATATTAGCATCACCAAGCTAATTAGAGGTAAAGGTCTTTGTGAACAACTTGCTTCAGGGTCGAGCAGTGAAAGTGAACTAGAAAAGGATGCTGTGCTTGCCAATACAAATGAGCCTCAGAATGCTCAAGATGATGCGTACATGGGGATAACTAATTGGGTTCGAGATATGACCCAATTTCTACAAACTGGTCAATGCCCATTAGGTCTGAACAGAGCCAAAAGGAGATACTTTAGACTGCAATCCATACCATATGTGCTGATGGGCAATGTTCTTTTTAAGAAAGATCTGAATGGTGTCCTGTTAAGATGCATTCACAATGACCAAATTGAAAAGGTGCTTCATGAATTTCATGATGGAGCTGCAGGAGGTCACTTTGCCCCTAGAACTACTACCTGGAAGGTTATGAGAGCTGGTTACTACTGGCCCAACTTGTTCAAAGATGCGTATGCCTGGTCAAGAAAGTGCATCAAATGTGCTATGTTTTTAGGAAAGGAAAAGATTCCTGCTATGCCCCTGCATCCAATTCAAGTAGAGCAGCCCTTCATGAGATGGGGCATCGATTTTATTGGACCAATAAATCCACCTTCTAGTGCTGGTCACAAGTGGGTACTTACAGCCACTGACTATTTTACAAGGTGGACAGAAGTGGTGGCATTGAGGGAAGCAAAAGAATCCTCAGTGTTGAACTTCTACGAAGATATAGTCACCAGGTTTGGAGTGCCCGACTCCATCATATCTGACAATACCCTTGCTTTCACGGGTCTAAGGGTAATTGACTGGTCCGTCAAGCATGACATTCATTTGAGCACATCTTTAAATTATTACCCTCAAGGTAATGGCCTAGCTGAGAGCATGAATAAGAACCTCATCAGAATTATTAAAAGAACCATAGAGGACAACCAAAGGACCTGGCCCAGTAGTTTAAAGAATGCAATTTGGGTAGATAGAGTGACCCCTAAGAGGTCTATTGGTAACTCGCCACATATGTTGGTCTATGGCAAAGAGGCAAGATTGCCACTATCAGTGGAGCTTCCGGCTCTTGATATTGTCCGCCAGTTGGAGATGCTTGAGGGACATGACCCAATTTATATAAGGTATGTAGAGCTCATGGAGCTCGAAGAATCGAGGGATAGAGCAATGAAAACTTTGGAGGATCATCAGCTACAAACCAAGAAGACTTTTGATAAGAAGGCTACAGGAAATTTTTTTAAGGAAGGAGACCTCATGCTCAAATGGGATGTTCTGAAAAGTAGACCAGGCCATCACACCAAGTTCGATAATATGTGGACTGGTCCATTTATTATCACAGGCTGTAAGGAGCATAATGCATATCAACTAGCTACAATAGAAGGTGAAGTGCTTCCCATCCTAGTCAATGGGATGCACCTTAAACCCTGCTTTCAAGTGTGATAAGTGCCTTTCTTGCACATAATAGTTTAGGCTTTATGTTTTCCATAAGTTTTGTTTCAACACAGTATATATATATTTTGTTTTCTGGTGTAGGAGCACATGGGAAAATACTAGGTTTATAGAAGTCTTGTATGAAGTTCTAAATTTTGTTGTGTTGTTCATAAGGTCATGCGACCATTGTGTTGAGTGCTTAGGGATGTTCTTATTGATATCCTTCCCTCTTGAGGTTGTATCCCTACCTTATAGATCTTTATTATTGCATGGTCAAGTAGCTAGGGAATCTCTTTCAAAAATCACTATATTTAATTTTTATTTGAAATAGTGTTATATAACCCTATCAAATCAAATCTATCATCACACCAAATCTATATCACACATACTTTTAACATTAATTAGAAAAACTATTTATTTTATCAATTAAATGTATCCTGATTATTTTATCAATAAATCTACCTCTAGTTTGATATTAACTAAACAAATTATGTATTTCTAATGGATTTAATTAAATCAAACCTCCTTAAGTCCCAAGTTAATTGAATAAATCATATTTGTTTAGTTAAACTAGTCATCCCCTCAACATTCTCCCATAAATTAAATAAATATATGTCAAAAACTTCTCCCATACTTAGTTGAATAAACAAATCAAGTTTAGTCAACTAAATATTTATTTGTACATTCTTCTACCATTTTTTAAAAAGTAAACAAAGTCAATATTGCACAAGGCTCCAAATTAAGGCTCAAAAAGACCTTTTAATCCTCGTTCTCTATCAAAATTAAAAAAATCTACTCTTCATCTCTTTCTAATCTTTGCCCTAATCATGTGCACCAATCACAAGGCATTACTTGTAAACTTCAAATTCTCTTTTGCAAATGGATCAACCCCTCTATTCATTGCACAAGATCAAATCCTATCCATTCAACACCCTTATTCCATATTTATACATTAACTATTCATCAAGCTATTTCTAGGGGATATAATTGAATGCAAGGCAAGGCCGTGCTACTAGAAATAGCAACTACATTAACTCTCAATCAAATCAACCATCTTGAGGATACCCCACAAGCATCAAAGTTCGTGTTGATGATAATATATTTCTTTTTTACTATTTTTTTATTTAGTTCAATCAAAATTGTAATTAGATGTAGAATAGAAACTTTGTTTATATATTGTTCTATTATGTTTTATTCTATATTTTGACATATTGACTTTCGGTATATTTCACCTTAGAACATAACTTATTTCTTCCTCTTCTACCACACACATTTGCACACAAGATAATGGCCACAAACTTTGTGGGAGGCACATAAATTCTCATATAAGATCTTTAAAAACATACAAGTCAACTCCACCGGGATACTTATATGGGGGCATTTTATATCTATTCAACACGCTATGTTTCATATAGAGGAATAATGATAACTTCATGTGAATACATGAACGCCATAGTCATATTACTCACATGGTGGATGTAAAGGAAGCTGTAAGAAGAATTATTTTGCGAGCAGAATTAAGTATTGATTCAATTCTTCACCATGTGTGTCAACTGGCAATTTAAGATGGATGATGTAATCAAACTTAACAACATGAATAGGAACGAATCTCAGGAAGCACCCAAGTTAAGAATCGAGATAGATTTAGAACTTTGAGTCGAATCTAGTAAAACAATTTTGTAAGGAATCAAAAGTTTGTATTTCCCAAGTGGAATCATAGCATTTGTCGTCTGTCAAATCGAACTCGTTTTCCAGTAAATGTGATCTGTGAATAAAACATTAACAGAACAGAAAGCTTAGTTTGCCTGACAAATGCACCCACATGATCGTGCATCCACTAGGAAACACAAATACCTGTTATAAAGCTGACTGATAATCACGTTAGTATATGCTTGAAACGAATATGTTTCTCTACATGCTGTAATTGACAACACAGTGAGCTAGTGCTGTACTAAAAGAATTTCAACCAAGAACATGGTAGACAAAAAGACCCACAGTGCAAGAAGTGGCACAAATAGAGCAACGCAGACGGGTTGAGATGATCCGAATTGTCCATATACTAGATATTGTTTTGTCGTGGGAGTAAATCCTGAACGTCCTTGCAAAAGATTCAATGATAGGGCATACTGTTGATAACAGTTGTGTAGATCGTAATGTTTGAGGCAAACATCGCCTTGCACGTGGTCAAATGTACCCTCATTGTCTAGTTGACGTCCGCGTGCCATTGATGCTGGGGATCACAGAATTGCCATTGTACCAACCAGATAAGATGCCCAGTTTGCAAATGAGCTTCCACTATGAAAACTTTTCCATAAAATGGCTTGGTGATTTCAGTCTCTTCAAATCACCTTATCTTCAGCTAATGCAAGATGAATGGTTCCATATACGCTGTATGCATGCCATGTGTGAGGAAACTTGAGTCCACAAAATCATAAAAAATTGGGGTACAAAAGAAGAGAAAATAGAATAATGAAATCACAAAACTTTCACAATATGTCAAAGAAACATTTATAAAGTATCAAAGTATCAATATTCTTCTTGTTCAAATGAAACAATACAATCTCTTTCAAGACTACAAAGATATATATAGTTGAGGAGCATTACCATGTTACATAGATTTAAAGTTATTTATTTGGGGATTGTTTCATTTCGATAAGATATTTGAAAATTCATCGTGGTATTGGATTGTGACAAACAATCTTATCTTAAAAAAAATGTTTTTCTTAAGAGATAATCTACAATTTCTTTAAGAGAAAAATCTTGTTTTAATAACCACCATTAAACTTAGAAAAAACTAAGATTTTTTTCTTAAGAAAATTGTAGATTATGTCTTAAGCAAAAAGTAATCTTTTTAAGGTAATATTTTTGTTCTACTGTTGTCACAATCCAACATGATGGTGGGTTTTCTAATATATGTTATTCAAATAAAACAACCCCCAAATAAAAAGCTTTAAATCTATATAGCATCACATGGCTCCTCATCTTTCTTTTCTCATTAATTTGTTTATGACATCTATTTTCAATCGAATGCAATTTAGTTCAAGGATGGTCTGATTCAATTTGTATGATCACAATTTTGTCCTCTCTTGTTGTGATTTTGTAGTATTGTAAATTTCATATCCTTGCAATTTCACTATATTTTATGCCCACTTTGGAATCCATTCTCTTAATGTTTGTGCAGACTCATTTGATCCCTTGTCCCAACTTTTTTCCCTCTAAGAATGTTCAAGCCTTCTTTTTAGTAGTCCTCTTTTTGTGTCACTTTTGTGTTTCTCATATGTTCTTCTTTTCTTTGTTAGCAAGAAGATTAGGGGAATTGCAATCTATAGATCTATACCCTGGTGTCCCTTATGCAGTTAGTCTATACTCCAGAGGGTACAGTGATAGAAGAGAGTAAGTGTGGTAGGACCCTATATCTAACAACGCATTACATATAGCTTAAACAAAAATAGAAATCACTCATACCACATGTATCCATTGAATCCTTATAACTCCATATATATTCAGATAACCAATACATTAACAAGTCTTTGTCTAACTACTTTGTATTATAGTCTCTTTCTCTTTTCCTATAATATCTCATCTTATCATATATTCTATATCCTTCTAGTTTGTCATCTATTACATAGATATATATTATCACATAGTCTCTCATAGAGACATGAACCTTATAGGATACTCCTTAGTTTATCTTCCTTGGTGGCTTGATGTTTCGCAAGTCCTTTATGGTGAGTTGTGATAGCTTTTACTCTATGCTATATGCCTTGCTAACATCATCCCCCCTTTCAAAATTGTGTCTTGTCCCAAAAACATGTTGCTTAGTTAGCTGGGAGAATGTGTTTGTAAATGACCATTCATTACACAAGTGCAATATCCCATTATTGTTTGGCTTGCTAGAGTACTTTGATGTAGCCTTGTGTACTTATTAGGGTAGCTTCTACATACACAAGGTTCTTAGGAATCTAAATATGGTGGGTTGTAGTTTTGGCCTCCCCTAATACTCCGCACAAGTGTGTTATCTTGATGCTAATTATTTCTCATAGTTGTTTTACTTGCATCTTTATGTTTTCTCATTGCTCTTGTAGTTACTACAACTAAGTGTGTGTGTCCCCTAGCGAGATTCTAATTACAACATCTATATCTCTTAGTGGGTCATAGGATGAGGCAACTTGTAATATATGAGCCTCTAGTTATGATATTTGGTCCTTCAATGTTTTAGTGAGGATGTGCCATTGGAGACAAAACTAGTACAAGACATTAGCTTCTGTTACATGCTATCTTCCACATTCTTCAACCACTTCTCTAATTGGGACTGGGCTATCACACACTTTTCTATAGCCTCCTTTATGCTCTTCATTAAAAATTTCTATTGAGATTCTTTCCTTATCTTATCTTTTTGTGCCTTAAGGTCTAATTGTAGACCATCCACTAGTTGTTTTAGCTACTTTAGTAGAGGAAGGGAAGTGTACCTTTGCATATGTGGAATTGAGTTATGTAGTGTTTGTGTTGCCTCTTATGTTGAATGCACAATACAATTGATAGGGGGGTGAATCAGTTGTACCTTAAAACTTCAAAACCCTCATTAACATTCAGATCCACATTGATTCATTAAACCCTTAAATCTATTATGATGATTTAGCATGAAGAGAAAATAACATAAAATGAAACAACTTATCACCATAGAAAATAGAATACTAGATTTATGTGGAAAACCCAAGGGAAAAAACACAGTGAGTATTAGCTAACAATATAAGTAATATCAACATTGAATATAATAGGGCTCACCGTCACAGGGCTTACTGCCCAAAGAAAGAAAGGATCACTACCAAAAGGCTCACTGCTAGAATAGAAAAGAATATAGAGAAGAAATATTACACAAAGAAAAGCATCTCAATGCAACAGAGAATCCACCGTAATGTCATCAACACCTTCACGGCTTGATTGAATAATTGTAGTGATCTAGGTGGATCCAAAATACCTAAAAATTTCACTGTTTCAGAATTCATCCAAATCTACATCATTGGATAGAGCTTGCCGAAATGGTCCTGACGCAACTTGAATGGGCTCAAAAGGAGTTTGTATTCAAAAGTTATGCATTGTCAAAGGTCCGGTCAAACATGCAAATTAGGCATTCAACAAGGAAAAAAATGATCATCTCAAAATGAGCCAAAAATGATGCCAGGTCGTAGTGCTCATTGCACTGATTTCAGAACTATATTCGGTTTCAAAAATAGAGCTCGTATGTGAAAGTTGTGGCTAGTCAAAGGTTGGTCAAAAATTTGCCTCTGGTTAACTTTGATGACATCAACATGGTGATGTGGCAGGTGGTGACATGGAAAGAGTATATGACATGGCATAAATATGGATTAAACCATATTTGTTAAACAAAAAAATATATATGGTTTAAAAATTAAAAGAAAAAAAAGAGGATTTGGTGGGATTTTATCCCTTAAAATCCTCTTGCCTTGCCCATAAAACAAGGAGAGGAAAAAATATCGTAAACTCGTATTTCAATAATATAACCCCTAAATTATAACCAAAACCCTTTTTATTAGTAAAAGCCCAAAAATATGGAATTAAAAGGGGCTTAAAATGAAATTTAAAGATATTTAAAGATTTAAAATAGTCTTTAAAGATTATTTTATTATTTTTAAACAATATTACATGAGGGAATTGGAGATTTTTATGTAATTAAGGGGAATTGGTTGGAATTTTTACTTGTAAATGGGAGATATGCAATATTTGCAAAATAATATGGTTAAATCCCATATTAGCAAATAAATTTGTATAAAAAGGGGTTTTTAGCTAAGAATTTTGTAAGTAATTTTTGGGGAGTTTTCTATGCTCTTGGTGAAAGGTGGAGAGTTAGAGTTTTTCTTGAGAGAAAATTACAAGGTGTTTGCATACACCAAAAATTTTAAAAGAGTGAGAGATTGTGGAGAGATTATTGCAGGTTCTTGGAGCTTGGGTATTGTAACAAAGCATAATTTTGCTTGGTGATATCAATAAAGTGGTCCCAACATTGAGAAGTGAACCCGAAGACATAGTCCACATTGGACAAACTTTGTTATCAATCTATGCATTGTGATCCTTCTATTTCTTTGTCTCATTCTTCTCTCTTTTGTCTCAATTTCTCTCTAGTTCAATTTAGTTTATTTTTCAATAATTGATTTTAAAGTGTACCTTATTGTAATTTCAACAGTTAAAAAGCATAATCACACAATTTTGCATTAGATCAGGAAATTAATGTAATTAGATTTAATTTACAAGCTAATTTGTAAACCTCTAATTATAGATCAAGTTGGTATTAGAGCAGTTTAACAAGAAAATTACAAGTGGTGAATGTTAACCAGGTTGAAATTGAAGCAAGGAGAAGGTGCACTTACTGAGTTCAATCCTGAGATCAAAAAATGAAGGACTTTTCCACAATCAAAGATGACAGCTGAACAAAGTCCTACAGAGCTTGATGAGAAAGCTTTCTAGAAAGCATTTCTCAAAATGAAGGCTATGGTGGAAGTTCTTTTCCAAGAGAGGCAAGAGTGACAGAGGAAAAAGGAACTCAAGAAAAGAAAGGAGGAAGTTGAATCCTCTTTGAAAGAAGAAAAAGGTAAAGGAGTAGGAGGTGGTGGTGACGCTCCTAAACCTCCATCCCCATCCTCTTCATCTTCTTCATCTTCTTCATCCTTTTCTTCTTTGTCTAACTCTTCTAAAAAGAAACAACCTATGCAAACACTTTTGTTAAAACTAGATGTTAAATTTGAGTTGCCTATGTATAACGGTGAATTGGATGCAGAAAAATTGGATAATTGGCTTAAGAAAATTGAAGTGCATTGCAGGGTTCAATAGATCTTGGATGATTCTTCCAAAATCTAGCTAGCTACCCTTAGAATGGGAGGCACTGCATTGGTTTGGTGGGAGACTAAGATTCAATATGATCTTGCTATGCACGATAAAATCATTTTATCTTGGTATGAATTTACTTCGGCTTTAAAGAAATAGTTTTATCCTTTGTGTTATATGCAACAAGCTATTATAGACTGGAAAAATCTAAGACAGGGTAAAGGACAAATGGTGCAAGAGTATACACAGGTGTTTAGAAAGAAATCACTTACTCTTGGAATTCCTCTGTATACACAAGAAACTTTATTAAAGTATCTAGGTGGTTTACATTCACATTTGAAACATACAATCCTGATGTTTAATCCATCTAACTTTGATGAAGTGTGTGTACAAGAAACCCATATTGAAGTAGGTGAAAGGAACATATGTTTTAGTTCAAAGAAGGAATTTGTTCCTCCAACTGAAGCCAATAAGAAGGGTAAGGAGAGGAAAACAACTACTGTGAAGAAAGAGGAAAGTGAAAAGCCTACTTGTTTGCATTGTCAGAAGAAAGGGCACGCAGATGCGAAGTGTTGGAAACTGCATCCAAAGTTGAAACCCAAGTGGTTTAAAGAGTCTAAAGGAAAGAAAAAGGCCACAACTGAATTCAGGATCTTCGATCGGTTTCTGATGACGAAACAAAGATTGCAGTTGTGGGTGTGAAGGGTAAGACTTTTTTTTATTCTTCCACTAATGTTTCATGTGCTTCTACTTCTAAAAGTCATGTTGTTCCTAAAGATAGCAAAATATGTGAATTGTTTCATATAAGGGTGATTTCTAAGAACACTAATCTTGTTACACTGATAGATAGTGGGTCCCAAGTTAATCTAATTTTATAAGAAGTTGTTAAACAATTGGGATTGAAAACAAAGATAAATAAGAAACCTTATCCATTAGGTTGGGTGTGCAATGATAACAGATTGCAAGTAACTAAGCAATAAAATTTAAGATTTGTAATAACATCTAAGTTTATAGATGAGGTTGAATTTGATGTGGCTCCACTTGATATCTATGGGATTGTGTTGGGTAGCCCATACTTATATGATAGGAAAGAAATCTTCTACAGGGAACATAATCAGTATCACTTGTTTAAGGAAGGAGTTGAATACATTGTGCATTCTCATCCAATTAAGACTGATAAGTCTTTTGTGACAACGAGACAATTGAAAAGGGTAGTTAATGCAAGCAATAATTTGGCACTTATGTCTGTACCACAAGAAGTTTCATTGCATAAAAATATATCTAATTCTAAGGTTGTTCTAGTTATGAAAGATAAGTGTGATGTTGGTACATTCTTTCTCTCATCCGCAAATTTAGTTTTGTTATTCAGCCTTCTACTTTTCAGTAGTGTATGGTTGGTAGCAACAACATTGAATGCGAATGTGTATATGGCTAATGTACTTAATAATATCAGTGCAGTTTTGATTGTTGTTATGATGAGTCAGATGTATAGATTCCAGAAAGGAAGGGTAGATGATACTGGGCAAGTGGGGCAACATTGCCCTAGCTCAATTTGTACATAAACAAACCTTTTGGAGGTCCAAAAGCTTCTCAATGGGGAGGAATGATCCAGGTGGATCCAGAATAACTAAAAATTTTAGTCTCAGAATTCATCCAAATCAACATCATTGGATAGAGCTCGCTGAAATGGTCCTGACGCAACTTGAATGGGCTCAAAAGGAGTCTGTATGCAGAAGTTATGTGTGGTCAAAGGTCCAGTCAAACAGATGAATCAGGCATTCAAAAAGGAAAAAAATTGATCATCTCAAAATGAGGCAAAAATGATGCCAGATTGTAGTGCTCGTCGCACTAATTCAGGAACTATATTCAGTTTCGAAAATGGAGCTCGTATGTGAAAGTTATGGCTGGTCAAAGGTTAGTCAAAAATTTGACTATGGTTGACTTTGATGACATTAGCATGGTGATGTGGTAGGTGGTGACATGGAAAGAGTATATGACATGGCATAAATATGGATTAAACCATATTTTTTAAAGAAAAAAAAATATATGGTTTAAAAATTAAAAGAAAAAAAGAGAGGATTTGGTGGGATTTTATCCCTTAAAATTCTCTTGCCTTGCCCATAAAACAAGGAGAGGAAAAAATCCCGTAAACTCATATTTCAATAATATAACCCCTAAATTATAACCAAAACCCTTTTTATTAGTAAAAGCCCAAAAATATGGAATTAAAAGGGGTTTAAAATGAAATTTAAAGATATTTAAAGATTTAAAATAATCTTTAAAGATTATTTTATTATTTTTAAACAAGATTACATGAGGAAATTGGAGATTTTTATGTAATTAAGGGGAATTGGTTGGAATTTTTACTTGTAAACGGGAGAAATGCAATATTTGCAAAATAATATGGTTAAATCCCATATTAGCAAATAAATTTGTATAAAAAGGGGTTTTTAGCTAAGTATTTTGTAAGTAATTTTTGGGGAGTTTTCTATGCTCTTGGTGAAAGGTGGAGAGTTAGAGTTTTTTTTGAGAGAAAATTATAAGGTGTTTTCATACACCAAAAATTGTAAAAGAGTGAGAGATTGTGGAGAGATTATTGCAGGTTTTTGGAGCTTGGGTATTGTAACAAAGCATAATTTTGCTTGGTGATATCAATAAAGTGGTCCCAGCATTGAGAAGTGGACCTGGAGACGTAGTCCACATTGGATGAACTCCGTTATCAATCTATGCATTATGATCCTTCTATTTCTCTGTCTCATTCTTCTCTCTTCTACCTCAATTTCTCTCTAGTTCAATTTCGTTTATTTTTCAATAATTGATTTTAAAGTGTACCTTATTGTAATTTCAACGGTTAAAAAGCATAATCACACAATTCTGCATTAGATCGGGAAATTATTGTAATTAGATTTAATTTACAAGTTAATTTTGTAAATGCTAATTTAAGGATCATGTAGCCACCTTCTGCTCACCACACCCATTTAACTAACACATGAAATCTCGTACTGCACCTCTCAATTTCACAATATAAACTATACACTTCTCATCATTCACGTCTCTCGCATCTATCTTAACATCCTTTAACAACTCAACTCATACTTATATCATCCTCAACCTTGAAACCCTTATCTAAGGTTCGTTATGCACATCAACCATGCAAATTCAAATTAGGTCAGTGCTAAAACATTTCTATGGTGGAAAGAAGTGAAAGTGGACCAGATCACATCTTAATTGGGACCTAAATCTATAACACCACTCAACCACACACTTCTATAAACAACATTCATTGCAAGTCGTGTAAACACCAGGTCAGTTGTTACCCATACAAACACCATTAAAATTTTAAGTAAATGCTTCCTTAAGTCCAAAGATGACTTGAAAACCCCACACCATGCTTAAAAATGATCTAGAAAACACCCTGAAATCTAACAAACTCCTTCTCAACAACTTCCACCTAAAGAATGTACAAACCCAGTACACTTAGACAATTCTACTATACACTGTAACACAATAAACTAGCTTTTGAAGCACCAAACCTCAAACCACCTTGACTTAACAAGGATACCAACATAATAAACATGCCTTCCAAACCACAAGACCTGAAACATAGCTACAAAGAAATGTAGAGAAAATACATTTCTCCCAGACACCTTTGTAATGCACAGTTGACACACTCATGAGCACAACTTCTACATGATGATCCAACACACCAAATCTTAAATACAACACCTTTGAACAACTCTGATCAACATATCTGAATCACATTGTTAGTTCTTCAACCTAGAAGAAATGTGAAGCAACACAAGAACTCAACTCTACAACCTAGAACACCACTACAACACAGTGTTTCCTCTTTTATCAAATTTTCTCAAAAGCACTTGGAAACCAAGCACTAGAGACACATCCTTATCATCTTCAGTACTTCCTCATTACTACCAAGCCAACTGCAACATGGTTTAACTCAGCCACATATCCATAGACGGAAGCTTATCAAAGCAACACTAGAGGTTGTGATGCAGGAGCATCCAGTGGTGTAAGGGAAATCTTGCATCACCCAAAAATAGTTAAATTTAAAATTTCTCAGTT